>OU015501.1:139732096-139882096 GCA_907164885.2 Dolomedes plantarius
AGCGATACACTTATTTCAACGGTCCTCTAACATTTGAATACCTTTCAGATAGTAAGATTTGTCAAAGGCTTCAAAATGCACATCATTTTCACATTTGACATCCTCATTTGATGAAAATCTCTTTCCGTGAAGCCAAAAAAATAATAGCTGTTGGGGGTCAGATCTGGAGAATACGGCGGTTGGTGGAGCAATTCGTATTTTAATTTATTCCATTTTACAATTGCTTTCACTGATGTGTGAACCGGTGTATTGTCTAGCTGAAACAGCACTTTTTTTTCGCAATGAGTGGCCTTTTTTTCTTGATATCGCCCATCAAGCAGTCCAATAATGCTGCTTAATACTCTCCCGTGATTGTTTTACATTCTCAAGATAGTCGATGAATATTGTGCCACGTGCATCCCCAAAAATACTGGCCAAGACCTTTTCAGCCGATTGCTATGTCTTTGGTTGCTATGGAAGCTATTGCGAGCTTCCAACCACCCTGCAGACTGCCTTTTTGATTCAAGTGTGCCGTAATGGATCCAAGTTTCACCCATTGTTATGAATAGTCAGAAAAACCCGTTTGTATTACGCTTTTATAGCCAAAGCGCTCTCTGAATTATCGGTACGTTGCTGTTTTTTGTCAAGTGTTAGAAAACGCGGCACCCATCTCGCACAAAGCTTTTTCATATTGAAATGCTCAGACAAAATATGTCTCACCCATTCTGTTGCCATCTTTACTATGTCAGCTATCTTCCTTTCTTTCACTTTGCGGTCATCCAACACATACGGTGGACTTTTTTTAGTGTTCTCTGGAGTTGTTGCCTCAATTGGACGTCCGAAATGTGCGGCATCATCGTTGTTCTTACGACCATTTTTAAACTCTCTAAACCATCGACAAATGGTTGTTTTCTACTATGCATGTTTTCTACAAGTGCTTTTATTAACAGAGCCACTATTACAGTTACAAGACAGCTTATATATTACAGTTACGAGATACAGACACAGTTAAGAAACATAAAATAGTTAACAGTTAAAACATATATAAAATATATAAAACATAGTTAAAACACATATAAAACATCTCCCCCTTTTCCAAGAAGTGTTTTCACACAAAATAAAACACGTGTTTACATGTATTCATACCTCAAGGGAGGTTTACTTACTCGTCCAGACCTGGTTATATATGGTTTAAAGTTCATATTATTTTCCTCAGTTGTTTCCGACTCAAAATTACAATTCCTAAAATTAACATTTTCATTTGTACAACCAATAGTAGAATCACTAATTTCTTCACAATTTCTGAAATTAGGTGCGTTATACGAAGGTTTCAGATCTACTCTATTCCTTCATTTCATACGATTAAACTCATTTTTTACCCAATAACTTCTAGGACTAGTATCTTTTTTTATAACTTTTCCTCGTTCCCAAGAATTACCAGTACGAATTAACACATTTTGATTGGGAGGTAGATCCGACAACGGTTTTGACGTTTTATCATAACACGATTTAGACAAATTTTGCTTGTTTAAAAATTTTTCCCTTGTGTTAACCTGAATTTCTGGAATTAGTAGCTGTCTATTTAAAGGTATTTTAGTTCGAACTCGCTTACTCGTTAAAGCCTGGGCTGGTGAAAACTCTGTATTTTTTAAAGGTGTATTTCTATATTCCATTAACGCTGTATAAATACTTTGCTCAGTTATATTACATTTTTTAAGAATACTCTTCGCTATTTTAACTCCACTTTCAGCCTGACCGTTTGATTTAGCATATTTGGGGTTGCTATTAATAATTTGAAAATCCCATTCCAATGCAAACTTTTTAAACTCATATGAGTTAAACGGCATATTATCTGCAACTAAAACTCTAGGAATACCATGCGTGGTAAATATTATTTTTAAGTTATAAATTACTTCACTCTCCCGCTTATTATTTATGGGAACGATTTCTAACCATTTAGTTAAATAATCCATTAAGACTAAATAATCCTTTTTTCCGAATTCACAAATATCACATCGCACCTTTCCAAAAGGCAAAGATAATATTTTATGTGAAATGAGTGGTTCTTTACAGTTTTTTGGTCTGTATTTTTCACAAACGAAACACTTAGCAACTAAGATTTCAATATCATTTGACATATTTGGCCAATACAACAGTTCTCTAGCTCTTGACTTACATTTTTCCATGCCAAAATGTCCCTCATGGATTTTATTTAACATTTCCCTTCTAAGATCACTCGGGACTACAATTTTATTATTTAAGAATACAATACCATCCTCCTCAAAATGATCCTGCCTCAACTTAAAATAAAGTCTGACAGTTTCTGGCACTTCGTTTTTATCATTAGGCCATCCCTCTTTACAATAATATACTAGTTTACTCAATATTGGATCTCGTGACGTAGAATCTCTAAAGATATTAAGCTTTTTCTCAGTTACTTGCATATGTCTTGTAGCTTTCACACAATGCACTATCTCTTTAAGAAAAGTATCACAGTCACTGTAATCTTTAAGAAAGGATCTAGACAACAAATCAGCAACATACATATGTTTACCTGGTAAATACATTACATCAAGATCATACATAAGTAATTTCAACTTCATTCTTTGTAATCTACTAGATAGTACATTTACAACATTTTTATTAGAAATTGACACTAATAGTTTATGATCTGTATGAACAATTACTTTCCTACCATATATAAAATTATGAAATTTCTTAGTTGTAATGACCATACTGAAATATTCCTTTTCAAGTTAAGCATAGTTTTGCTCTGCATCAGACAAACTACGAGATGCAAAAGCTATCGGTTGGCCCACCCGGAGCAAACAACCAAGTCAATTTTTTGAGCTATCACATTGCAACACAACTTGTTTCTTGCAGTCAAATGTACCAAGTACTGGGGATTTGCTTACCATTAGTTTTAACTCATTAAGTGCCTTAGAATGAATGGGTAGCCAATTCCAATGAACATATAAATACTTAAGCAACTCTCTTAAAGGAGCAGTAAACTCGGACATGTTTGGTATGAACTTCATTAAGAAGTTAATCATGCCCAAAATTCTTTGTAACTCTTTTTTATTACTAGGAGTTTCTAAATTTAAGATTGCCCTAACCTGCTCGGGATCTGGTTTCATTCAAAATTTATTAAACACATATCCAACATATTTCACTTCACTTAGTTTATATTGTAACTTACAAGGATTAAATTTCACATTTAGTTTTCTAGCTCTTTCAATAACTCTATCAAGAATGTCATCATGCTCCTGAGGAGTTTCAGCAGCAATTAACAAATCATCAAAATAAATTAACACACCAGGAATATCACCAAAATGTTTCTCTTGAAATTTTTTAAAAACTTCTGGGGCACTACTTATTCCAAAGGTAGTCTGTTGAATTTAAAACAACCAAAGTGAGTACTAAATTTACACAACTCACTAGATTCCCTGTCAAGCTGTATTTGATAAAACCCATCTTTTAAATCCAGGACAGAGTAAACACTTTTACTACACAATTTTGTCAACAGTTCATCCACAGTTGGAATTAAATGAAACTCTCTTTTTATTACTTTGTTTAGATCCCGTGGGTCTAAACAAATCCTAATAGTTCCATCCGGTTTTTCAACAATAACCAAATTGTTTACCCATCCCACTGGATCTACTTGGGGATTACACTGGACTATCTACTTCACTAATTATACCCTCATTTTTAAGAACCTGCAATTTATTTTTTAATTTACACTTAATAACTTCAGGAATTCGCCTAGGCGGCCTAGCAATCGGTACAGCATTTTCGTCTATTTTTATAGAACACTTTAAATTGAAAGTACCCAATCCTTCATATACATCTCTATTCTTATCTATGAATCGATCTTTATCCAGTACTTCAGTACTGCCCACACATTTCCTTTTAATAAGATCAAATTCAACAGAACTAGACAATCCAAGCAATGGTTTAAATTATTTTTTACAATCTACAATTACAAATGCAACACGTTTAGAATTGCTACCAATTTTACACATAAAATCAACAATACCAACTGGCTTAATTTTATCACCTCCATAAACTTCTAATACTATATTAGTTGGTTTGAAACAAGATTTAGACTTTAAAGTATTAAAAATGTTGCTAGGTATCAAATTTACATCACCACCTGTATCAATTTTAAAATGCAATATATCACTACCTACCTGCACATCTTGTATCCAACTTGAACTTGTAGCTACACTATTAATTTTATCAAGTTTAATACAATCTAAAACAATACTATCACTTAAAGCACCTACTGATTTCTGTTTTAACTTTGAATATTGACACCCAACTGCAAAATGATTAAATTTTCCACACTTATTACACTGTTATTTCCACTGTATTTTTCACACTTATTACACTGCATTTTTTACATAAATACACACTAGTCTGATTCGATGTAGTTAGTTTCTTTTTACTGAAAACTCCTTCTCGAAAACTCTGACGCCGGCAATTAGACCTTCGGTTTCGTTCGGTCAGCTGTACTTTCGTATCTCGGCAAGGCGCCACAACATGAACATCAGTCGCCTTTCTTTGTAGAATTTCAGACTGTCTTTTACTCAATTCAAAAAGGAGACATTTCAATAGTCTTATCTAAATCTAATATATGTTCATGCAGAAGCATTTCTTGAAGTGTTTTATCCACTGTTCCAAGCACGATACGCTCACGAAAACACTTTCGGTTTGGTCGCCATATTCACAGTGTTTGACGAGCTTACGCAAGTCCGTCACAAAATCATCGAAACGTTCGTTTTCCTCTTGTTGGCGGGAATTAAAAATATATCGCTCCACCACAACATTCCGACGAGGATTAGCATATAGTTCAAAGGCTTTTAAAACCTTTTTGAAATCACCTCGTTCTGCTTCTGTCAATGGGAATGTGTTATACAATTCCACTGCATTGTCACCCACACAATTAAGTAGAATAGCTACTCGTACATCATCTGCTTTTTCTGTATGGCCACCAGCTTTTAAAAATATTTCAAAGTTCTGACGAAATTTACACCATTCTTCAGCCACATTTCCGTTAAGGCAAAGTGGTTTGGGAGCTTTTAAAGATGCCTCCATATTCCGAAAGTTATAAATCCTTTTCTACCTTTACTTGCTTAGCGGTTCGACTTGACTACGCCATGTTTTATACAAGTGCTTTTATTAACAGAGCCACTATTACAGTTACAGGACAGCTTATATAGTACAGTTACGAGATACAGACACAGTTAAGAAAAATAAAACAGTTAAAACATATATAAAATATATAAAACATAGTTAAAACACATATAAAATAAGGCAGATGTGCTGTAATGTTTTTCAAGCCATTCTTGGATTTGGACAGTATTTTTTCATCAAAATACAATGTTTAATTAAGACGCGAAATTCTTTTTGATCCTTTGTTTACACAAAATCAAAAGTAGCGTTACTTACACGACCGCAACTCGTAAATACATGGCCGAGATGTCATGAAACTTTGATAGCAGTCTTTTGAAGGTTAGTACTAATAGAACATTATATGGAAATTTCATTTCCATATATATATATATATATATATATATATATATATATATATATATATAAAACAGTTCCGTAACTGACTCGTTCATTCACTGACTGACATACAACGCACAGACCAAACCGCTGGACCTAAAGGGCTGAAATTTTGCATGGCGATTCTTCTTATAGTGTAGGGGTGCACTAAGAGAGATATTTGAAAAATTCTTCTTAGATTTTTTTAAATTAAATTTTTTAGCTGTTTTAGTAACTTTTTTTAAGTTTGCATTTAAAATAATAATTTGAGGGTTATAAAATTTATATCACGAGAAAGATCATAAAAATTCCTTTAAAATGAAATTTTTTTCGAATCTTTACCTCTATTTTCTGATTTTTGGTGAATTTTTAAAGATTAATTTTTAGAATTCAATTTATTAAATGCTGATCACGTGATTTCTTTTTCTGGTACTTTAAATAAATTTATCGTCACATGCATAACAAATAAATAGACAAAAAAAAATTTCTTGCTGATGCGGCAGCCGATTGGACATTATTTTGTCTATAAAAATTTCCCTAACGATTTTTTTATAAATATATATATTTTTTTCTACATCAATTGTATATATTGATTGTCGCATTTATTATAAATATATATATTTATTTTTTTGGCATTAATTGCATACATTGACCGTTGTATTTAATTTGAATGTACTCCGTAGCGAAGCGTGGGTTATATATATATATATAATGTAATATAGCCATTACATCACGTCCTTAAAATACAACCTGAAAAGGAAAACTAGCTCATATTTACATGGCTAGAGCTAGACTCAGCCTGAAAGGAATAAAATTTTTATGCAGTCTGGCCGAATCGTTTCTTAAAGCAACAAAAGTACATCCGTCCATTTCAGAAGACGGCTCGGAAGCATATCACCTTTCAACATTAAACGCGAGAGGCGAAAAAAACACGTGGCTATTATTTCGCAGGTTCAGCAGAATTTGGGGCTCGCGATGCGAACCAACTATCCTGAATCTGAACATGTACACGTGTAGAAATGCATAGGCATGCGATTCATGGGTAGTTCTGTTGCTAAGGGTTTTAAAGCGATAAAGTAATGTTACTGGGGATTGGATTTAGGAAAGGGAATTTAAATGCTATAATGGAGGGCATAATATTTAATATATTACAAATCCCCCCCCGAAAAAGGGAAAATCGTCACGTTGAAAGGTGACATTTTCTCAAACATAATACAACAACGACAATAAAAAGTCTTACATAAAAAAGTGAGTACATTTACAGTGTATCATAATAAAAATCACCTACATCATAAAATTACATTTCTCTGAATACAACATTGAAAGAAAGAAATCATGACAAACAGCAAGGTGGGTGAATTAGAGCACATCAGGGTTACAGAGTCAAGAGCTTTGTCCATAACCCATCATAAATTAACTCTACCGAAGCAAAACCAAAGTTAAATCTTTAAATCTTCACCATAAAACTAAGCTCACTCTTATGACTTTGTTACACCATCACACAAAATATATGAAATTAAAGAAATATACAATAAAATCTATAATGAACACTTGAAATACACGGAGTTAATATAATATGCAATGAAATATATAATTTTTAATACAATGTGCAATGAAATTCAAATAACTGAAATATTATTGTCTAATATAATCTAGATAACTTTTTTAAACAAATCAATGTTCTTCATTCAATAATGAGTCCTAAAATAACGTATAATACTTGGAGTCTTTAACCTCAGTTTAAATTCAAGTCGTTATACATGGTTTATCAAATAACTCTTTATTGTATGTGGTTTATATTCAGTGTCTCCATTTTACACATGATTCCACGTGATTTCAAAACTTCATGGTTTACATCAATTATACATCGATCTCCATTTTTCATATTCCTAATCTCGTATACTTACATACATTTTAAAATAATTCACAATGTATAATTCAGAAGATATTTCATTAATTTATAGCTCAAGACGACATTACTTTAGACAATATTATTAAAAATTGATATCTTATATTATTCTGAAGGTTTCATTTCAATTAGAACATAAAATTTGGATACTTGTCAAGTTTTCTAACAATACATAAGATCATAAGTTCAACAACTCAAAATAACTTGTTATAAATCCTTAATTAAGTAATTGAGCATAATTTTCATATTAGGTAATATTCAGAAACATCGTGTTCTTTAACATCTCATTAGTTTTACTTCAAAATATTCAAATTTTAAAATCGTTGGTACCACTCATGACATAAGTGACAAACCTAGAGGTGAAATGGGCTATCCTCGGTGATGCCAACGTGAAAGATTGTTAGTGATCAAGAGGGTGCTGTGATGCAAAGACAGCAAGAGGCTCATCCCTCTGCGGAATGAACTAACCCTTGTTCTGTCGAAAGGGTTCTCCAGTGTCAAAAAAAAATAATAACTCAGATCATCAACACACTTGACAAAATTAAGGGTAACCTGTGACTTGTCATGTTAGCCCCAACCTTGACAAAAATTTTTTTAACTTAGCACATCAACATTCATTTTAATAAATAATGTTTTAAAATAATTCAGATGGTAATTTGTGGAAGGCAAACTAGCATCAAAAGTTCTCTAAATAAATATAATTAACTACAAAATTTAGGTAGGTATCTCACGGTACAAAATTTAGGTAGGTATGTCACGAATAGTTATTCGTAACTTTCAATTCATCTGATTACTTCAATTCAGTTAATGCAAACCACTTTTGTTTTATCAGTAAATAATTGTGCAAATTGTAAAGTAGCCTGAAAGGCGAACAACCGAGAATATGGCAAACTTTGGCGTTTGCCCAAGCTAACCATCACGCCAATTTGGCGTGCTTCATTTATGGCCCAGACAGGTTCTGCGAATGGAGTCAGTGACATTTTCTTTTCTTGACGGATTTGCCGTTTTCTTTGCTGGCTTTGGTGCTCAGCAATTTTCCCATGTTGGAAAAAGTACTCCTGCAAAAAGTGTCGTAACGTGTGAGTTATTCTTCTTTGTTATTTTTTGTGACCATACCTATTTCTGATTATTGATATGCTAATCATAATAAATCTAATTTTTATACTATTCGCTTGAGTCAGGACTTTTCTTTAGTGTTAACTTTAATGTGTTAAGTATGTTGCAGGATATGTATATTTTATTTTAGGTTGAACTACCACCTACACCAATTTACACAACGCCCTAAATTTAAGTATTTCCACTATACTGTTTTCCATCTTGTGCGATTTCATTTTATTATGCACGTTGGCATTTTCTCTTTTTGGCACATGGCCGCATTCAAGTGATGATATTCTCAACATGTAGTACTGCTTTCTCATCTTAAAGTTAATTCGTAATCCTGTTACATCTAGTATAATTTCCATGTACATGCTTAATTACTTCCAACATTAGTATTATTCTAAACGTATAGTAATATGCTCGACTTAACTATTATTCCCACTATCATTGATTTTCCCCACAAAAGTCAAATTTTGTTTCATAATATATCTAAATCCCTCAAAGTTACTTTATTTTCATCATACGTCAACAATCTTCATTAGGTTATCAAAATATCGTAAGATTATCGGAGTCATAGGTAGTTATTTGAGTCACAGTTGGGTAGTCTTAATCATCAAGGATTTTTTTTCAAACACTATTAATTAATTTTTACTTCGGATCTTCGGCGTTTTGGGATTTTCTGTTATTAAAATTGGAATTTTACTTTTTCTAGTTGCTAATCGAAATTTATCTACAGGGTTGAAAGGTCTTTATCTGGCACAATGTACAATTTCTGAAGTTTTCTTAGTAAGGGAATTGGGTTTGTTAATTTCAAAATTTACTCTAAAAATTTGTTTCAAAAATTTTTAGGGACCAGAATAAGGGGGAGTAATTTTAGGGTATTCGGATAACGAAACTCTTCGTACATCACTATATCACCTACCTTAAACTTAGATTCCTCAAAATGAGTGTCATACCTTTCTTTATTTACTTCATAATTTCTTATAAATCTCTCTTTAACAATCTTCCTAGCTTCTTCAATTCGTAGGTACATGTCTTTATCATCAAGTAAGTTTTTGTAGGGTGGTTTTCCATGCATTAAATACGAAGAGGGAAATTTTGTTATGGTATTGGGGTGTCGTTATATTCGTTCGTTATTTCACGTAATATTTTTGTCCAGTAGACTTTTACCAGGTTGTGAATTTAATTTACATTTAAGCCTAGCAATATGGGTCTGATTTACTCTTTAATTTTTTTTCCATTTGTTTGTGGTCTATGCAGGGTAGTTAGTAGTTGTTTAATGTTACTGATTCTCAAAAAATATTTAAATTTGGAGGAAGTAAAAGCACTATTCCTAACGATTAAAATTTTCTTAGGGACTTGATGTTGAAAAATTTGTTTTAAACAATTTATATAAGTATCCGTATTTTCATTTTTAGAAGCAAATGTCCAGATATACCTGGTAGCATGATCTATAACTATGTGTACATATTTCTTTGTGGACTCATAATAATTTAAACCACCAACAGTGTCTATGGCAAGAATTTCAAAGGGTTCATTGGTAGGGCGTAACATTTGTAGGAGACCAAATCTTTTTTGTCTTGACGTATTATTTAATTGACATACTTCAATTAATTACACAATGTTTCACATAGTTATTCACATCTTTAGTTATTCCAATCCAATAATATTGAGGGGATATCAGATTTGACATTGACGAAACTCCGAAATGTCCATAATTAACATGGGTTTTTTCTAATAATTGTAATCATAAACAGAAGAGCACAACAATTTTTTATAAACCGTGTATTTTAATTGTCCGTACATTATTTACTTTTTTAAACTTCTTACCGTTTACATTATCTAAATTTTGATGATTCTTGATTTCTTGCAATGTCAACAATGGGTTACGTTCACGTAAAGTTACATGGTGAGAAATTGGGTTTCTAGTTAACATATCGGCTTCATAATTCGTAGAACATTTTTTATATTTAATGTTGAAATCGTACATGGAAATTTTTAGTGACCATCGGAATAATCGTCCAGTTGGGTGTTTAATACTTTTTAACTAAACAAGTGCAGCATGATCCGTATGAACACTAAAATGAGTCCCATGTAAATAGCAATAATATTTATCGACAGCATCAATAATTGTTAAGCACGCTAACTCGGTAATGGCATAATTTTGTTCATAGGTTCTAAGTTTTCGAGAATGATAGGCTATGGGATGCAAACTTCCATCAGGGTGTTTTTGTTTTAAAATGGCGTTTACCGCTTGTCCAGACGCATCCACGAAATATGGTATGGGAAATTTGGATTGTAAATAGTCAAAACAGGTTTAGAAATGAGAGTGTCTTTTAAATCCTGACAAGCATTTTGGCAATCTTCAGTCCATTCAAATTTAGTGTCTTTCTTTAATAATTTATTCAATGGTACGCGTAATTTAGCATAGTTGGGAACAAATTTATTATAAACATTTACGCAACCTAAAAATCTTTGTAAGTCTTTAACATTCCTGAGAGGTTGAAGTTTTTTAATGATTTCAATATTGGCGTTACTCGGGTGATAACATCCCTTTTACACTTCATATCCATAAAACATTATTTTTGTTTGGGCCAATTGGCATTTTGAAAATTTCAGTTTTATGTTTTCTTTTTCACAAATCGAGAAAATAATTTTTAAATGATTTTAGTGTTCTTTGAAAGAGTCTGAAAATATAATTATATAGTCAAAATAGTTAAGCGCAAATTTGATTTCGTATTTATTTAAAATTTGTCTGAGTTTTCATTGGAATATGGCTGGAGCGATTTTACAGCCAAAAGGTAGTCTTTTCCATTCATATAAGCCAAAGTTTGAGGTGAAAGCCAATTTTTCTGTATCTTTCTCATTTAATTTAATATGCCAGTAGCCACTCGCGAGATCAAGGGTAGAAAAATTCTAAGCATTGGTTAACTGATCTAAAACTGCGTCGATTCAGAGAATTGGTTCCGAAACTGTTTTTGTAATACTGTTTAGTTTTCGGTAATCGATACGCATTCTGGATTTTGAGTTTCCATCTCTCTTGTAAGCCAAAGTAATTGGGGCAGTATGGGGTGAATGAGATGTCTTTATTAAACCTGCAGCTAAAAGTTTTTCTATTTGCTTCTTAATTTCGGCATTATCTTTGGGCGACGCCCTGTATGGACGAAGGGAAATTGGCAGTTCAGAATTCAAAATAACTCTTTGTGGTTCAAGACGGATACATCCAACATCATATTTATTTTTCGCGAAAATATTACTATACTCATTCAATATTTTGTTCAAATCAGCACTTTCATCATTAGAAACATAATTTTCATTTTCAATTTTAT
This sequence comes from Dolomedes plantarius, assembly GCA_907164885.2. Taxonomy (NCBI): domain Eukaryota; kingdom Metazoa; phylum Arthropoda; class Arachnida; order Araneae; family Dolomedidae; genus Dolomedes; species Dolomedes plantarius. The sequence continues at coordinate 139,743,962 of OU015501.1, forward strand.
AAAAACGAGTATCACAATTTCTATTATATTTAGTATCAAGATTTCTAGTATTATGAGAACAAGTATGTGGCACTTTAGGATTATCATAAGTTAAAAATATATAAAAATTATTATTAACATTTTCCAATGACAAAGTTGATGAGATATTATGTTTTCCTTGATATACACAAAAACTTTTAAAATCCAGATTAATTTTGAACAGATTAATAATTTCTGAGGATAAAATTGCATACTTTAAATTCGTTTCAACAACATAAAAATTAACAAATCTATTCAACTTACCTATTCGGCACTTCGTAGAAACTGTTTTATCTGTTTTTATTTTACCTCCAATTGAATTGACCTGTGAAATGTCCGGTGGGAGAATTTTCACATGTATTTTAATTTTCTCATATAAATTTCTTGAGATAATGTTAATAGTACACTCATGGACAAAAAAAATAGCGCACCAAGAAATAATTGCGGGATCGTAACGAAACTTGCAATGAAGGTACATGTCGGGGAGATATGCAAATGATTAGAAATGCAGCGTGATTGCGCATTACGTATAGCCGGTAGAGGGCGCTGAACATCGTACTCTGTGGAGTATAAAACAGGTAACCAAAGCTTGTTTGAGTGTGCTGAATCATTTACAAAGGAAGAGCTGAGATAGACATGCCATTACACCGTGTTCGAAGACAATATAAGCAGTTGTGGCAGTTTGAGAGGGGGAGAATCATCGGGATGATGGAAGCTGGGTGGTCAGCTAGGCGAGTAGCTCGTCAATTAGGCCGCTCTGATTGTGTTGTGAGGAGGTATTGGGACCAGTGGACCCAAGAGATGTCATGTACACGAAGACCAGGCTCAGGACGCCCTCGACAGACCAGTCGTCGAGAAGACCGCCACATCGTAAGAAATGCACGCGTACAGCCAACTGCTTCATCGGTCGCCATCCAGGCACAGGTAGCACCTTCACTAGGGGCCTCTGTGTCTTCTCAAACCATACGAAGGCGCCTGGCTGAAGGACAGTTGGTATCGCGGTGCCCATTACGTGTGCTGCCCTTGACGCCCACCCATCGACGCCTCCGTTTGGAGTTTTGCCGCGCACGAGGAAACTGGACTGCAGCGGAATGGAACCAGGTCGTCTATAGCGACGAATCCAGATTCAATCTCGGCAGTGATGACAATCGTATTCGTGTGTGGAGAACCCGTGGTGAACGCTTCAATCCTGCCTTTCCTGTACAGCAACACATCGCTCCCACAGCTGGTGTGATGGTATGGGGTGCCATTGCCTACAATACACGGTCACCTCTAGTATTGTTCGGTGGCACCATGACAGCCCAGCGGTATGTTCATGAAATCCTACAACCACATGTGTTGCCACTCATGCAACGGCTCCCAGGAGCCATTTTTCAACAAGACAATGCTCGGCGTCATACGGCAAGGGTGTCACAAGACTGTCTCCGCACTGTTACTACCCTTCATTGGCCTGCCCGATCCCCAGATTTGTCTCCAATCGAGCATATCTGGGATCATTTGGGACGACGAGTTGGGCATCCCACGAGTTTGAGCGAACTAGAGGCAAGGTTACAGCAAATATGAAACGAAATGTCTCAAGACATCATGCAGAACTTGTATGACTCAATGCCCGATCGTATCGCATCGTGCATTCGCGCTAGACGGGGTCCAACGGAGTATTAACTCCTCCGTTCTTTTGCCTTTTTCTCTGAAATAAATTATTCTTTTCCTTTGATTTTCTTATCATTTACTCATATCAAAAGAGTCATTACGTATGTAAAATTCCGTTTCAATTTGACGACTCCTTCTTGGTGCGCTACTTTTTTTGCCCATGAGTGTACTTCCTGTATCTATCAGGCCTCTGATTAGTTCCTTACCGATTTATTGGTCTACGGTGAACATCCCTCATTGTCGCTGTTCTCTCATGTTGCTGTTATAATTATTTGCATGTTGTGTAGGCTGGAAGCGAGTCATGGGGCTTTCCTCATCTCGAAAATTCTGGGGCCATCACTGCCATGGTCGCGGTTGCTGGTGCCGGAATCTAGGTGACTCATATTCTGGGAATCTTTCGCCGATCGAGCAGTCTGCGAAATCCGAACTGTTGGTTCTGCAGATAGTCTCTTTCGTAATATTGCTGTTCTCTCTTCTTGTCATCTGTGTAGCTGTTGATAACTTTCCTGGCAAGGGAAATCCACTCAGTAGTTGTACCAAAGTTACTTATTAAAAATAAATCCCTGTATCTTGCAGGCAATCCGTCGGTCAGACAAGAATTATAATTTCGTCTTCGAGATTTAAGGCTTCTCCGATAATGGTTTTCTTTTTAAAATAATCATTTATATTCTTAATGTCAGAAAGGCTCAACCTGCTAAAATCTTCCAACGAATATAATCTTCCAACGGAAATATGTGTAGTTTTACTTCTTCCGTCAACGCAATAGTCTTTTTCTCGAAGAATTTTAACTAGTTATTAATTTTAACCATCCCCTTGGGATCAAATTTCAGTAGATTAAACAATTGATTTGGTGAAGATATGGCACTGTTTTCCAATATACTTTTATCGAAAACTCTGGAATTATCCATCTGTTTTTCTTCAGGTTGGTCAGTTTCACGTCGATCAGCTAATTTTTTATTTAAATCTTTCGATGTCATTTTCCTTTGCTTTTTTTTTCCTTTGCATTTTTTCCTTTGCTTTCCTTTGCATTTTTAAAAAGCGAAATCAAAACTAGGTCATCTCGTTTCCAATTACGCTGGCTAACTTCTATTGCGATTTCTTTCAAGGTCGGTTTTTCAGGCGCGTACACATATTCCTATGATGGATTCGAAGTTCGTTCGGGTTGATTCGCACATGAAGAATCGCTGTCAGACTCTATGTAATATATCCATTACATCACGTCCTTAAAATACAACCTCAAAAGGAAAACTAGCCCATATTTACATGGCTGGATCTAGACTCAGCCTGAAAGGAATAAAATTTTCATGCAGTCTGGCCGAATCGTTTCTTAAAGCAACAAAAGTACATCCGCTCATTTCAGAAGATGGCTCGAAAGCATATCACCTTTAAATATTAAACTCGAGAGGCGGAAAAAAACATAGGGCTATTATTTTGCAGGTCAGCAGAATTTGGGGCTCGCGATGCGAACCCACTCTCCTGAATCCGAACATGTACACATGTAGAAATAAATAGGCATGCGATTCATGGGAAGTTCTGTTGCTAAGGGTTTTAAAGAGATAAAGTAATGTTACTGGGGGTGGGATTTAAGAAAGGGAACTTAAATGCTAGAATGGAGCGAATAATATTTAATATATTACACACACATATATATATATATTGTATGTATTTGCGTATGCATATGATATAAACGTATGCGTGCTGCTATGTATTTTCTCTCGCATTTCAGGAAATATCGACCAATTTTCCGATACATTTTCCGTTACTGGTATACTCAATCATAACGCATCCGATTACAAATCGGCCATAGACTTGACTTGGATTTATTGGATGTCAGCGCTCAATTTCAATTATCTATGCAGCCAATTAAACCTTACAATTTGTGCGTCAAACGTCACAAATGGGGCTACGTTTTACAGTTAATATATAGTGGTTATTCTAATTCAAATTTCTCTCGTTGTGTATTGCCATGTATACATGATAACATTTTTTTATTACAATACTGTAGATGTTTCATGAGCATTTTCAAAATATGTTTAAGGAGTAAAAACTGTTTCTGAATGTATAATAATATGCTGCGTAATTAAAACTATGACAGTGATACTGATTTTTGGTTTGTTAGCAATAATATGGAATTATTATCATTTTGGCTGATTTGCGCTTCTGCCCTTTTTAATCTCGCTAAAATTTCCAGTACAACAATTAATGTAGCAATGCTTTATGCAGAGAGAGAAAAAATAATGAATTTAATCAATAACAACTTTGGTCTTTATTAAAGATCGTGAATCAAGTTTCCTTTTATCTTGTGTTTTTTTTAAAATTTAGAATTACTTTAAAATTCTGGAAGATCCTTCAAATTAAAACCTCACCAGAAAATCTAAACTCTATTTCGAGGACATTTATTTAGGATAAGATGGTCTTGGTGTAACTTTCAGAGCGATAGCTCTTCATTTTACATAAGCAAGAATTAATAAAATCCTTTTGAATAAACTACTATTTTCTTAATAGATCAGATTTTAAAAACAGTGACTGATTACTTCAAGTTAGGTCTGTCCCTACATAGAAATATTTTTCAGATTAACACGAATACTAATATTACAAATCCCCATTAATGAAGTATTTTAGTATGTACGTATGAAAGTTCTCTCAGTTGAAAATCATATTAAGGAAACTGGAAATTATTTTCACCATATCTGTTACTTTCTAACGTAAAAAAGTTTATATATTGACAAAGGCTATTACATTTTATCGTTACATTACATCGATGATGGAAGTAAATGTGTGTAAAGGCAGTCACTAGCAGAAAATTAAAACATTAGGAATTTAAAATTTATGTTTTGATATGTTTTTATTCAAGCATAATGGGAGTATTTATTTTTACGAGATATATTTGGTGTAAAAGGAAGATATAACCAAGAAACGATATATTCAATTTCTTTTTAAAAAGTTTATAACATATTCTCCAAAATTCCGTCACATCTCACGGATATTAATCTCACCACCCCCAAAAATTTATATAATTGAAATAATAAATGAAAGGCGATTACAGCACTTACTGTGAATACAGAAGTAGGCATCTATGGTTCTCTGACATCATGAACATATACCTAACATGTCACAAGTACTTGCGTTCTACTGCACGGTAGTCACTGGATGTCATTTGTATCACATATGTCATTTTCAGAAAAATATCAACAAGCCAAAACGGACTGTAAATGAGAGTTGTGAAGGGAGAAAATTAAGGCTGTGCAACATCAAAATAACTTGTAAGAACAAAATTCGTTCATTTTGAACATACTGATGCAACTGAACATCAGCTTCTTACTGAAAGTACAGTTCCGTCAGCAAGAAACTGATGGAACATATCAGAAATTTTCATAGTAAATAATGTCTAAAATTTCTGCTTCTCCTGCGATGTCTCTTCCTTTGCTTTGAAGCAATAAATGATTGTAGTTCCTGAATTCCTGATATCAGTAGCAATAGAAAGTAACTCAATTTTGGTTTTCATAGAGGGGAAGTTCCGAACAAGTAACCAATTTACTAATGTGAATGCAATGAGCAGGTTTCATAATTGTGTTTCCTCTCCTTTTCCTGGACTGTGGGTGAATTGAAAGTTTAGTTTCGAGGGGTCAGTCACGCTTTTTACTCTGACAATCTGATATACTGTATTGATAAGAAAGGAAATAGGTTATTTTTAAACTTTTTTAAGTATTTTTTCAACTGTTTTGTTTGGCGGAGGCACACAAAAGATATAGAGTGAATTTTCATGGATGAGAGTCAACCTGCCGGTTATTCTATGAAATCCGAAATTTCTGAAATCCACCTGGATGACCTGTTTTATTCTCCAAACCACCCATCTAGTAGTATTATAGATATGCACCTTTCCTTATCCTATACGATTTTGCTTCCTTCCACTCCTGCATGGTACCTGGAGAAGTGTCTTTTTCAAAAACATTTTGAATGAGGTAGTTGATAGGCAGAGACTGGGACACTCAAAGTCTTGATCCTAATTTATCCTAACATCTTTAGTATGAACTGGAGAAGAAAAGAGAATATACACCGATTCTTATCGCTTTCATCTCTTCAGTATACGTCTTACACAAAAATTGCAGCCCATTTCTGTCGAAAGCAAACATAACTTGGTTGTTAGTATTCCTTGGCAATTTTTCGTTGTCATACGAGAAAAGAGTTGGCAAAATTATAAAATATCAAAAAGCTATTTTACCAGGACACTGGGGTGTTCCTGTGTTTGAATAGAGTGTACATTAAATTCAGTTAAAAATATATGTTTTTAAATAGCTATTTTACCAGGCTATTTTACCAGGACACTAGGATGTTCTTGTGGTTGAATAGAGTGTACATAAAATTCAGTTAAAAATATGTATGTTTTTAAATAGGACTCAAGAAAATAAAGGATTGTTGATCTTTTGCATTTAGAAATTTCCTACACGGGAAAAAGGATAGTATATAACAAAGTGTAAAGTACTTATAACCATTTAACCTAATAATATTTTATGACATTAAGATCGCATCTTTCTACATTAAACATCATTCAAATGTTATATTAGGCTTATAATGAACACTTCCCACAATCAAGAAAATAAATTCAATGATTTCCTTTCTCTCTTTTTTCTGTATATCTAAAGGTTAGTTTATTCATTATAACATCTACTCACATTTTCTGGACCACAATACTCGCTTGCAAATTAAACACATCGTTTGAACATCTCATATAGATTTTTGTTAACCAGGAAAGACGAGCGAAGTTTATGTCTCTAGATAAAGAATGTCAATATTTGTACTCCTGTACAGCTTGTTTTATTCCTGTAGTTTAAGGAAATAAATAATTTATTTCATGTATATTATTCTTAATGTTTTATGTAAGAGATTTATTTCTGTTACATGAACATTATTCATTAGTTGAGTCGAAATAAGGTAAACCCGCATAATATTTCATTCTCAACTAAGGGAAAACCTGTTATTTCAGTATAAATTTGAAACATGTTTGAGCTTTGAAATTAAAAATAGTTTTATCTGAAAAATTGATAGCAGCTCGAAAACGAGTTATTGAAGTGACTTTTTTCATTTTTTTATGTACCTTGAGATTCCCATAAACATTTACATTTAGTATAGTATCATTAAATAATGTTAGATATCATTAAAAAATAACCCCTGTTTTGTTAAGACTTTAAGTAAAGTAAACAGCCTTTACCACAGGGATTTTTATAAACATTTCGTTTTTCAAGCTATTTTATATAATTGAAAAGATAGTTCAGTATTGATTTATTTTCAAAATTTTCCCCACCTCGTAGGATTATTCAATAGAAACACAATTTTTAGCTCGACCAATAAGTTTTACGACAGAGTTTACGGAAGACTTTACGCCAAAATAGCAAGATTTTTTTTTTGTCCTGTACTTTTGCTTCTTTTTTACCTATTTGAGGGTTGACTAATGGGAAGAAAAGACTACGGAAATTGGGGTTTTGTTTTGATCTTCATTCCATTATTTGGAGTTGTTCAAATTTACAGAAGAGGGAAAGTCCACAACCGAAAGACATTTTATTTTGCAGAAGTTACAAACCCCCATAAAACCATAAAAAGTTGACAGAAAGAAAATGGGATTTTAGGAACATCTCTGAAAGATCTTAGAATTTCTTTCTAGAGGTAAGTTTTATGTCAGTCGAAATAGATATGAAAATATTTTCTATCTAGCATCATTTTTTTGCGCCACTGATCTTCTTCAGCACTTTTCTAATAACTCTAGGAAGCTGTAGGATCAATGTCTAAAAATTGTTTTGATAGCAGTTAATAAATTATTAAAGATTATTAGAAACATGTATTTTATGTATTTAATACGGTTTAAAAAATTATAGTGATAACTATGTATTATAGATAGGATGGGTATTTAAAAAAATACTTGTAGTTATGGGATTTAAATATTCATTTAATCAGGAAGTATGTTTTTATGAATCCGTTAGGAGAAATAATATTTTACAACTGACGTTTAAAAAATTCGTTTAAGTACTAAATATCTAGCGCACCCAGTGAGCCATTCATTTGACTAAAAAAATGTAAATACTTTAGTAAAAATGTCCCAAAAGTTTTATGTTTCTTATAAACTTAAAGAGCAGAAGTTAAGGAAATAGCTTTAAAATGCTTAGATACAGAATTAAATAACATGAAAATTTCTATCAAACCACGAATCAAGAAATGCACCTAAAACAGAAATGTCATCTGTTTTTTTCGATACCTCTAATCTGATACTTTGTAACTAGCGTGCAGCACTGGATACACTATAGTTCTGAATAAACATAATTTTAACCTACGAACTTAATCGCAACTGATTTAACACATGTCATAGGTTAATAAGATACAGAAAGTTTATTTCTAGGATTTCATAAAGAAGTTTATTGGGTGATCTAGTTCGCCAAGCGACTAACTTAGGATAAACTACAAAAGAGCATTACATATCTGTCTTCAAATATATGAACAGAATATTTAGAGAAACAATCACATAAATAGTTTACTGAGAGACAAAGAAAAAAATATGTTTCCTTATATGTTACGAAAATGCACCTCGGTAAGGAATTCTGATTGAGTACTTTAAGGGAACAACGGACCTTCAATATCGAATTTATTAATTTTCAATTTTTTACTCTACATGCAGATGAGAATAATTAATACTCTTTTTTACAAATTGAGCAACCTTAGAATTCAAAATAAAAGTTTTTTTGGTAAATTTTTACCTATTTTTCAAATTTTTTTCAAAAATTTGAACATTTTTCAAAATGCTCCATGCGTATTCCATAAGATTTAAAAACCTTAATTTTTGGAATATAAGTTTACTATATACATATAAACATAATTGTGCATTGATTTTTTTTTTTGAGTGAATTTAAAATATTAATTTTTTGTATTATTCTTCCTGGTATTTTTTCATGTTTTTATTTCATTTCGTGGTCTATAAATTTGAAAAATACACGTGTTTTCAAAAAACGATGCCCAGTTTTATGACAAACACATCCGTTAACAATCCTGAGAAATTTTGAAGAAATTAAAAGAAAATTAGGGAGCACGGAAAATTTTGAAAAATTGTAGCATTTTTGAAAAAATTTTTGAAAAACAAATCTTATTCTTCCGCGAAATGCTTATTTGTGAATTCTAAGTGACTTTAATGTAGTAAAAAAGAACATTAGTTATACTCATGTGGTATACTGAGCAAAATATTGAAAATTAAAAATATTGAATTCTTATATTCCAAAGTTTGAAGGTCCCTTGTCCCCTTAAAGGGAGACTAATGATGCCCTTATCCAATGAAACTGAAACTGTCGCTGATCCTTCAGTGTAACTTTGTGCAATGCTGTTCCACTGTCTACATTTGTCTCCCGAGCGACAGAAAAAGACATTTGATCATTGGAAGATTATCATCCTGTCAGAGTTCAATCCCGTGTTCTCTAACTATATGCACGTTTTTTAGAGAGTAGAAATGGATAGATTTGGCACCCTGATTTAGTGTGTTCAGATATGACCCCTGTATAAGAAGTTAGTTGTTTTTTAAAAAAAAGGCAAAGTTCAATATGATCTTCGAATAGTACATTCTTTTGAGAATACATTTTTCAGATGAATTTAAAATAAATGTGGATAGCTATATGCGGTTTAATTGAGTGGTACTGACATGTAGATGCTCCAGATTAGGTGGTACGTGTTATAGAAAAAAATCAAATTGGAACGTAAAATTTGCTGCTTACACTTGAGCTGAAACGTAAAAATGCCTAACAGAAATGTGAACCAACAGTTTTCGTTTTACAAAGCATCTCTCATCTGCAGCAAACACCCCTTAACACCGAACTCCTCTCTCTCCTTTTCTACACTCTAAATATCACTAATGAATTCCTGCAAAATATACCAATCCTTCTTCGGTAAACCTTATTGGCTAAATCTCCCCTCATTGACTTCGCTAGTAAAGGGCGAATTTCAACGTTTTCTATGCTGGCTTGATATCAACCGTGTTCTTCGGTGGATACATTACAACTTACATTTCAACTTATATTTCATTCCTTGCTTTCCTTACAAGTCGGCGTCTCAAAGCCGGTCCAACGACATGACGGAATGAGGGTCTGAAATTCCCTGGTCCGGTGAACTGAAAGGATTTGGCATAAGCTAAGATGCGCGTCATTTAATTCTTCACCCCTCTCTCATGCAGTCATCATTTTGCATATTTTTTGCACGGGCCACCAATTTTTTAGTCTCGTTCCAAGAGACATTAGACATTAATAAAGAATTTTTTTTATATTACAACGAATTAAAATGTTAAGTTAAAATTTTGATTTGCAAACAGTTAGTGATAACCAAAGCTCCTCCGCTCCATGTTGGACAGTTACATTCACAGTGATACGTCCTTTCTTTCTGTTTAGTACAAACGTTTACAAATTTGTACAATATGCAGGTTCATATAGCGAGCAATTTTGATTGTAGTCTTAGCTATTTCATGTTGGATTTATAGGTTAGCGATCTGAGTTTTTTCCATTAAAAGATACCCAAACATAGGTATCTTACATTCCTTTTAGTATGGGGACCTTTAGAAGTATTATCTTCAAACTTCCAAAAATTTTTAATGATTTTTAGTCATAAATTTGCATAAAAATGAGAACGGATTTGCGTTATTATATCTATGGAGCCAGGTAAAAGGGTCTTAAGTTAAAAACAGGGATTTTAATATACCAAGTTATTGGCTTTTATGCTAATCGCAGAACAATAATTTCGACTCGAGTCTTTTGTACAAAGAAATGTACATTTGTATACAAAATTGATAGACTTAAGCTTTTTATACAAGTCAAAAGATTTATGATTTTTTTTATCAATACTAACAAATATCTAAAAATCACTTTTTTTTCTTAAGAAAATTTATACCGGCATCGTAGATATATTACATTGCGGATATCTAGTTCTGCAATTCTGCATCAGAGTTACCGGCAGCTAAATTTAAAAATCATATCTTAAACTGATAACAAACTTATTGAAACTATCTGTAAGTTTTCTTTCTGTAAGCTTTCTAGGACTTCAGAATTTCCACTGTTTGATATCCAAAGAATAAATGCCCAAAATAAACCCCACATCGGGAAAAAATAATTCACCGAGTTAAAGAACAAACTTATGGGTTGTGGCTTGTCTATGAACTAAGTAGGAAAGTTATTTTTGTATGATTATATCTCATTATATGGGAAACTATATAAAGATGAAAGTTAAAAAACCTTACTACCAGACATCTATAACAAATAAAGATCCTTATGTGTTCTTCAGTATAAACAAAGAATGAGAAAATAGGCACGTATATCATTTCCGGATATTCGTTTCAAATCATGTCCGATAAAAATAAATTCAAACATGATCATATCCGTTCGGAATAAAATATATTTAAATAATAATGATCTGCTTAGAGACGAAATCACTTGACAGATGTGATGATATCTCGGTTATTATTTGATTCCGATAAAAAATACATCCCATCTTATCCTATGTATCCTACTCTATTTTCGTATCATTGAAAATCACTTTACGAAACGTACAGGAGGGAAGGTACGTTTCCTGCAAACTTTTATGTTTGTTTTTTCATTTTAAAAAGTTTCTAACGCAGAAAAATGTTACTGTTTAATTTCATTTTATCTCTAGCAGGGAACCATACATCAAATAAAGACGGGGAAATTACCTCGACCAATACAATAACTTTTTGGGGTTAGGTGCCGGACTATTGCAGCACTGACTCCATACGAAATAAGATGCAGTAATATAAAAACTAAATTTATTAAAACTTAACAAAATGACGTATTAAGCAACTCGTTAACACAACGTAACAAGAATAAAGCCTCCTGGCTTAAACATTGGTGAGTACACACCGCACGCCGAACATGATTGCGTACCGGTACACAATAGGTTACAATCAGGCGTAATCATTTCAACTGCACACTCGCTCTCTCTTTTATGGTGAAGGTCGGCAGAAGGTGAACAGGCGAGTTTGCAGATTTGCATATTCTCCTCCCACTTCTTCACGACGAGGTGTTCTTCTTCGGCAGCGTTTCGACTTCGTGGTGGCATTTTTTATGCCAAAAAATAATGCGTTGGAAAAAAACAAAAAATATGTTTAAACAGAAAGCTGCAGCTATGGAAGAGTCTGCAGGATTTCCCTCAATTGTAGGGGTATAGAAAAAATTTTTGCTACACATTTTTATACGAAAAGAAACGTGTCCTAAATCGAAATCTAATAAACATTGACAAACGGTTTGATATATTTAACATCAGAGAGTGAAAATATGTAAAATTTCATGATTCAATAGAAAATATATAATTTCATTTGAATCTCAGTATTTTATATACATGATTTGTAAACATTTTTAAAGCATTAGAATAAGTACCCCTAGAGAATTTAAATGCAAATACTATATATATATATATATATATATATATATATATATATATATATATATATATATATGTGTGTGTGTGTGTGTTTTGGTGTTGTAAATTCTACAATTCATGGTTTCCTTCAGTTCTGTATGGTGCCTATTTTTTGCCTAATTTCTATATATCACTATAAAACTTTGATTTATACATAAAATACCAATGATATTCTTTATTAAAAACTTTTAATAACATTTACCATGCATAGGTTTTTATGTGAAATTTGATATTTTCCATACACAGATGCGACACTTTTGCAGTCTCAATAAGGTACCTAAGAAGTTTAACTTTCACCAATGAGAATACCATTATACGCTGATATAGGTTAATGTAATTTAAAATTTACTTAAAGAGTATAACAAATCTTTCAAATATTAGAACGGCAAACAAAGAATGAAAAATAGTTTCATTAACTATGTAAAAATAAACACGCATGTGCTTCTCATAATTTTATCGCGTAGGTGATAATGCCATAAAGGTAATTTGTATTTTTTATACTGAAGAATTTCTTTTTAAAAAGGTCTTAATTTATAATTTTATTGTTTAAAGCTTATGAAAATAGTATTCTCAATATTAATTTTACTTATTCATAAGACAACAGCTCCTCAGTTTGAAAAGATAATTTCTTTTTAAAAAGGTTTTCATTTATAATTTTATTGTTTAAAGCTTATGAAAATAGTATTCTCAATATTAATTTCATTTATTCATAAGACAACAGTTCTGCAGTTTAAAAAAATAGTTATATGTCATTGACAAGGATTAAAAATGGTTTTGAAAATATTTTATAACATTTATAACATGAGATTAAATATAAACTCTATTCACATCTATTTTATACTTTGAAAAAAGTGTTAGATTACTGGTAAAAGAAAATAGAATATGACATATATAAATCTTATCACAATGTGTAAAAACTAATTTGCCCATTTTCTTTATCAATAGAAATATATTTGAAAATCCAGCATGTTGTAAATGAGATATGTTTGATTTATATATAATTTAATATCATTTAAAAATATGCAGTAAATCTTGAAGCTTTATTTAACCTTATTATGTATTCCCAAGATGTGACGCACTTGCAATTTTAACACTTTTATGCTTTCTAACACCTGTAGTAGTAAAAGTTGTCTCAGAAAGCTGGCTTTTCTAAAGTAGGAAGTTGACAATCATTTGATTAAAATAAAACAAATTGAGAAATAAGCCGATTTTGCTTAAATGCTGTTTAAAGTCAAAGATAAAAAATACCTTATTTTTCGTAGGGCTCAAAATTTAGGAATATCTTTCAGAGGTGTCATAACTGTATTTTTTTAGCGAAATTGAGCTGTGTGCATAATTTATTAAATAAAAGCAATGCGACACAATTCTATTTATTATAAATCAGCTATTAATATGTAAATCGCTTTCCGGCGTTCTGTATTCCATATTCGTCTTAACATCGTCCTGAACCGTTTAATTAAAAATATTTTAATTTGCTGAACGCTTGGCATTTTAAAGGTGAATAAGTTCAGTGCGCATACCCATAGTTTAGAAATTTCAAAGTGAAAAATCGCAATGACTGTCTTTCCCATTAAAGGGCAGTTTGAAACCTAAAACCCATTAACTTATTAAATTGAAGCAGATAAAAAAATAACTATAACTTAAATAGCATTAAAAATCCACATTTGGGCTTGATAGTAATTTCTGAGTTTCAGATTCAATACAATGTCGCACAAACAGGCGCAGTCTTAGAAAATTTAAATACATAAAAATCAGTTTTGTAACAAACTTACAGAATGGAATGGTGATATTGTCGTTTTTAAAGGATACTATCTCAATTTCCCATGTCGCTGATATAGTTATTCAAAGAATGCTTTTGAAAATGCTACTGGTATAGTTTCATTTGTTTTTCGCTCATATTCTGGTTTAGTATAAAGATAGAAAATATTGAACATGATTGAAAGGTGTTATTTTTGCAATAGATATGTCAATGATTTCTCAGTTTTGAAAATTAACCAAAGTTGCAGGAACATTTCATTTTCATGCTAGAGACATTTCTGTCTAACTATTTTTGCTTTCCTTAGGTTTAGAGTTTCTGGTAACAATTGGACATTACTTTAGAGTAATAATATCAAATAGAGCATCAGTTGAGTAAAAAGGATTTTTCTATGCAAGACCTTCAATACTTTCACCTCTAAAATTTTAATAAATATTTAATTTTAAAATACATGGATGTCTCGTAGTCTTAAAGATCAGTGTTGAATATATTTTGCGTAAATGCAGAGTTTGACTCCGATTTCATATGTACTTAAAACTGTCAAAAATAGATACGTTATGAATGTAGAGTATTTTAAGTGGGAAATGTGATTTACACAATAAGCGCTGAGGATGAAACTAATATAAATTCCGTAAGCAAATTTTTTAATACGTATCACTAATGTACCTTAATTTCATACATATAAAATATATATATTTAAGTTGCTAAGCTGATTATTTGGGCAGTCCGTGAGAGAAAACTACTGCATCAATTTATTTCATTTTGGTCTTAAACGAAAGATTGCAATGTGTAGATTTGTCAAATTTGGTTTCGTAACCGCAATTTCTATTAATCAGCGATAATTTGCAATTGAAAAATTGATTTCTGCGCATGCTCAGTGGCATGTTTAAATCTGGCTTTAGAAACTCACTGTTTCTGCGCATGCTCAGGGACATGTTTTAATGATAAACACGTTTATTCCGAAGAACTCTCTAGATCTCTCTCTGAAATTTTTATTTTTATGATAATTATGTTTGTGAAATATATGATTTAACCTGATGGAAATTGCTTATTTCGCGCTGTTTAATGAGCGATAATTTACCATTAAAAAAATTGCTTTCTGCTCATGCTCAGTGACATTTTTAAATCTGGCTTTAGATACTCACTAAGCACGAGGTTTCTTAAACACATTAATTTGTTTCTGCGCATTATTATGATTTTCAACATCTGGCAATGATGAATATAATTTGCGTATTAGTACATTTATTTACTACCTAGCCGTCATGTTTTTTGTTTTTTTTCCAATGCGGAGGCACTTGTCGCGAAGACATTCACCTATAATTCACCGCAGGTTTGCTGGCCATTTTATTATGGGGGTGCCATATATAGGCAGACCAGCATTGCCCCCTATCAAGGAACGATACAAACGGAGGCGTTTTAGTGGCGCTTCGCCAGGATTCGATCTGAGCACACTCAGCACCGAAAACCAGCGCGCTGTACCACAAGGGCGCCACGGCCTTGTTTTGACGGGTATCAAATAGTATATATTTAAGTTGCTAAGTCGATTCTTTGAGCAGTCCGTAAGAGAAAACTACTGCATCAATTTATTTCATTTTGGTCTTAAACAAAAGATTTTAATCCTTAGATGTGCCAAATTTGGTTTTTGTAGCCACAATCTCTAGAAATTAGCGATACTTTATAACCAAAATATTGCTATCTGTGCATGCTCAGTGACATGTTTAAATCTGGCTTTATATACTCACTAAGCACGAGACTGGATAAACACGCTAATTTGTTTATTCCGAGGAATCTCTCCAACTCTCTCTGCCATTTTTATTTTTAATTAGGTTTGCGAGATATAGAACTAAACCTGACGGAAATTATTTATTTTTGCACGTTTGAGTAACCCTATTTCTTTGATTGTATTCAATAGCAATTTTTTAAGTGCATTTCTCTATTCATAGTATTATGATTTTCAACATTTGGTAATGATGTGTTCAGTATAATTCATGTATTAGTACATTAATTTACTATCCAGCCGTCATGTTTTGACGGGTACGAAGTAGTATAGCTTTATTTTACAACATAAATATAAACACTGATATTATTAAGGAATACATATTTCTCAGAAATTTTACTTTTAAAAACGCATAAAGAGATCGCACTTTATGGTTAAACTGAACTTATTACTTAGCTCAATTTACTTCATTTAGAAACTATACAAAAAGTGAATTGCTCTTATAATCTATTATGCTAAACAAAAACAAAAAAGTTAAAATATAATATGAACATTGCACATAAATTATTTTGTTGAAAGTTTTTACACATTTATTTTACTTATTGTTAATTAATTCCAAATAATAATATACTAAAAATAGAATTTCCACTCAAAGAACTATAAATAGATATAATGCTGTGTTTAACTCTCCACTCAACATATACCATGTGGGAATAATAGATAAAAGAAATTTTCTTCCTTGTGATAAATTATAAATCCAGATTAACAGAAAATTATATATATATATATATATATATATATATATATATATATATATATATATATATATATATATATATATATATATATATATATATGTGTGTGTGTGTGTGTGTGTTTGTTTGTGTATATATAAGTAATATTGGGAAAATTGCATTCATATACAGATATATAAACACATACATACATGCATTAACATGCATATCAAAATATAAATAAGAATTTGTAACACGAATTTTCTTAAACACAATTTAGACCTTTTTAATAGATTAAAATAAAGCTGGACTGGTGCTGCTTATATTTGTAGTTAGCACTTTCCAACTTTTGCAAAACAATATAGAAGCTTTTATATGTGGATAAAAAATTACTTAACTTTGAAACAGGTAAAAGAAAATAAAACTCATCAGTGAGCAAACGTTTTGAGAGTGAGAAAAACAGACGAAATGCCCCTTGAGTTTTTTCGTTGTCTAGCTTCGAGAGTATTGTCAGTTCATCATACCTAGTCGTCAGAATGTAAGATGATTGATTTCTTCACCAATATGCAGCTTTCAGATAAAATACCTCAATCTTATACCCTTATTCCCAAAACAAGTACTTCAGCCTTTGTTTCATGTGTATTATGAGTAATTCATATATCAATAACGTTGAACTCTGATGTAAAATCCTTTTCTGATAGATTAACTGGAGTATTCCTTTTAATGAATTTTTCTTCAGACATTAACTGTGATTTGTACGCTTTTTGAAAAAAATATTTATGCTTTGGGATTTCAGCTGATTCCTTTATTAAAGTGAATCAGGGTCCTATTTTTTAATACATAAATAGTTATGATTGACCTGTATATTTAAAAGTGGTATTTTTCCATAAAATTGTCCGATGGATCATTAAAACGTGATTGATCCTTAACATGAATTGCTTTCTATTACACAGGACTTGTTGAAATAACTATCTGTGATCTTTGAGTAAAAGGGTGCAGTCTAAGAGATGAAAAATGGACGAATATATGTTAGATACATGACAGCATACATTACTGTCATGCTAATCCTCCAACTCTGATATTACTTCATTTATGTAAAATCCACAACATGACATATCGAAGACGTTACTTCCTGATTATACTTTCAAGGAGTAAACAAGATTCTTCATTTTTCTAATAAAAACCTCTCGAGGTGAATGTATGAATTAAATTTGGCAGGTGTTATTGCTTAAAAATGACTATTCCACGAAAAACGGACATTATTAAAACGGTTTATTTTTACGAGCGAAAAGTTTGTAGAAAGATCACTATGCCAATGGTTTTGAGAAATTAAGGTATTGATAAACTAAATTTGAAAAACTAAGGCTTTGTAGCATAAGAGTAGCACTTCATGCTATTACCCGTAAAAAAACTACCCTTAAAAATAATTACTGTAGAAATAACTGCTTAATATATACAATACTTCAATAACCGTTTTACCGATTTTGAAATTAGTAAACTAAAACTTGTAGAGCAGTGTGACAGTGTGACATGGAACTCGACTTTTGTAATTATTTTGATTATTATACTGTTTTAACTCTAAAGAAAAGATACTATTTTCTTATTTCACAATTTCGAAACAACATTAATTTGGTTCCATGTGCATTTATAAGTGTATTTAATTATATTTTGCAAAATCTTAAATTGTCTAAGCGCTGAAAATCATTCCTGTGGTTTTTCATACCGGGTTTCCTGGAAGAAGGGAATGTGCTTCCCGTATGCAATTAAGTGTGACCTGTAACAGTACGGATTGTACACAAGGTCATTTGCACAAGAAGGGAGAATTATTTGCCACCCTCTCGGACATTAGGGGGGCATGGTTCCTCCATAGCAACGACACAGAAACCATCTTTCTAACCAATCATATGTCTGAAAGGTGTTAATTGTTCTAGAACATTTTCTGACCTGTGTGATTTTCGGTGATGGGAAGTTTTAACGGTTTTCTGAGTCAGATGAAGAAAAAGCTGCGACTGTGATATAGCTCGAGGTTCTCCGCTCTTCGGCCTTAGTCGCCTTTGTATGCTGAGGTATCTCGAGATTTCTGGTCTGCTTTTGGACCAAGTTTAGCAAAACAATGAGAGATAATCATCAGTCTACAATGAGGGTGGTGGTAAGTAAAAATGATTTGTAATGTACTGTATTTTATCAGGTGAGAGCACAGAATAATTAATATATGTAGCTAGGTTTTATTATGTGTTCAAATACTTTATTAAGGTATGTAGGTAATTATTATATTGTTTCTGTGCAAATTGTAACTAACGATAAAATTAATTTTAATTCAGAAGAAGATAAATTAAATGCTAATATTATTTATTAAAATTGAGTTTGTTTTTCTAATTATCTCAGACATGTGTCAGAATGTGTTTTCTCCAATTAACAATTTTAAAAGTGCCACTATACGATCATCTATTTTATTACCTGTTTAGTTCCACACAATAAGCAGGTTACCTGCCATTACGAAAAAATAAATTTATTCATTTGCATCTTTTTGTTAAATGTTTCTCAAGTTTATATACTAGGGTTTTACAATCTCTATTTGAAATCTGTATTACTTTATAAGTTTTACTATTTAACTTTTAAAACTTTATTGTTATGTAAGTTTTAAGATATTTTAAATAGTTGATAAAATGCATTTCGGATAACTAAAACTTTGAATTAAAAGAGGGGCGTGTGATGCTGTCAGTTATTCACCCAATTTGCCGTGTGCATAGCAACAAGAGAAATAACTGTTTTATATAGACTATTATCATACATCTGTATTTGAAGACAACGAGAACACAGCTTTTCTACATATATAACAGATTTTCCTACGCAGAGCAATTTAATTCAAAAAATTCAAATATAACATAGATTTCGTATGCAGTCAACGTTGGTTTTTTTACTGTTATGCCATATATGTTAAAACAATCGCAACGGACAGAGAGACGACCAAATGTCTCTTCCAGCTGAGAGTGACCATTTAAATTTTTAAAACTAGGCCTGTGACCTAGATTTGTAGACTGCATCTCGCGTCAGACTTCTGAATGTATGACGAAAATAAATGTTCAGTCAAATATGAGCATAAATTGAATGATATCGGAAACTAATCTAAAGAATAAAATAATAAAGAAAGTTAATTTTTTTATGTCATAAAATCAAAAGAGTTAAATGGAAGTACTCTATGTTAGACCTGTATCAAAAGTATTTTATTGTATAAATGCACTTCTAGTATTGCATAAAGTCCTCTTTAAACCTTATTCGAAATTATTAATAATTATAGCATTTAAAAAAAGAATCATTACTGATATATTAGTTCAAATATTTTGTATTTTGGAATACTTATTTTTTATATAATTATTATATGTTTACTCAGTGTCAACAAATTATATCATTGTGTTTAAAAGCATCCAGCCAAAGGAATTTTTCCCCTCAGGAAATCATACATTCGCTGGACATGACTACAAAAAATTTACTAACAGAAAACTAAGAACACCTTAAATATTTTGTAACTTAGATATGATGATGAAATCAATATCTTATTCATTTTCTGTTCTGTATTATATTTTTTGGAATATACCCGTAGATCGCCATTTGTTTCCAATGTCATACATTGTATTTTTTGTAGATACAAGTGCAACATTTTCATAAAAATTGAATAAAACATATTTAGGGGAGACTGTTTAACAGAAAATTAAACAAAAGAACTCAGTATACCTTATTCACTTTGTACTGCTCAATGATTTTTGCAAAATGTCTTTATCTCCATCGTAATACTAGTTCCTCTGCAGTTCACTTAGGTACGTATGATATTCTAAGGTTCTCTAAATATCATTTTGATAAGTAAGGAAAATTGCCATAAAATGGAGTAAAATATTCAAGAGAAATTTCTTCCTAATAGAAGGTTTAAAATAAATTTATTTTCAATTAGTATCTCGGATGTACCTCTCTCGATTTACCGACATTCCTAGCATAACTCGCTCATTGAAAGATGTAAAGGACCTTATAACCATAGTGCTTTGTTCGTACGTTTTAAACAGCTCACGGTAAACACTTAAAGTATAAAAAATCAGAAGAGGTTCTGAGTAAAAAAAATATTTCAGTAAATCTTTATCGAAAATCTAAATGACTTTTAAGTGATTAAAAATATTACGTGTTTTTCGCATTACATGCCCATCAGAACTGCATAAACGTAGACACACTTGAATTCTGTTTGCGGGCATTCATTGAAATGAGCCAAATTTTTAAGTCTATTTATAGATATTTCTGGGAATTTAGAAACCATCTATTATAAACGCAAAAGTGTCAGTGCAAGACCTAGAACAAGCTACAAGCCGCTTGCACGAAGATATTTTTTAAGAAAACTCTATAAAAGAATGGCAAAGATGAAATTTACAACAAAAACAGATCTGAATAATCTACATAAATGTGCTACGTTTTAGAAAGTTCAAAAGGAATTTTTTGTACTCTAACATGTTTCGTAAAAGTTATTGAATAACTATAAGCAGAATGATTTACTAAAAAAAAATTGCGCACAAGTCATTTTGTTAAATTGGATTAACAGTTTAATTTTTACTTGCCTAATTGAATGTTTTTACTTCTCTCATATTTAAAAATTTACATTATTGCATGAAAACTTCGATTTTTACTTCGATACATGAATCGATTTTTCTCCTGAACAGAAATTTCTTTCGTCGGAAAATGATTATTCATTATTAAAATGTTGCACTCTAGCTCTCAAGAATCTTAAAACAATTTTATTCAGCCATTATTTAATTTAATCTATCATGTTATGGTAAAATATTAAGAAAACTGCTAAACTGCTATACGACTGTAGACAAGATGAATTCAGATTCCCGCGGCCTCTTATAAATTCACTACTTTCATCAGATTATGATAAGCAAAATGCTACGGAGAACAGAGATAACTGCCTCTAAAGTTGGACTTAATATGACAACTAAGTCAAAACTTGTCAGCCAGGAAATAGCTCGCGATCATTTCATCCATTTTATGAAGACTAAATGAAAGTTTTATTCATTCTGATCTGTTGCTTTACCATTTTGAAATGCTTTGTCTAGACAGAGACTTTTCTTTCACAAATATTTTAGATAACCAAATGTTCCCTTCATTTCCGCCTCCCCTTTTTTGGGGACTTCTGAAGAATTTACTGTTGTTTATGATACACACATATTCATTAGAGAAATTCAATAAAGATTATGATGATGCTTCTATATGATTAAAAGTTTTCCCCAAAAGCCCTTCAGTTATCCTTATTTGTAAGAAAAACGAAGTCTACATATTTAGAAAATTTAAAATGTCTCTACACTTTCTTAGAATGTAGAAGAAAATATATCCATAATTGTCTTTATACCTGATTTAAGTTCAGTGTTGTTAAAGAATACTTCAAAAGACCTATAATCATGCAGTTCAAAATTCTCATACCGTGAAGGTGGCAAGTTTTATGCTTAAAAAAAACTTAGACTGTTTGTGTGGCATTTCTTTCTTACTTATAGAGCCAACAAGCCAAATAGATAAACATATAGCTTCTGTATTAACGAATCTTTCATTGATTGAGTCCTGCTCTGAAACAAGGATATTGATACTAATTGACTGAGGACATTTTTATCATTCAGATCGTCAGTACCCAGAAATGATGGACACACTTTCTTCTTTAGCCTATAAATTTCAGCCTCAACTCAGCATATAAGATACTTGAACTTATCTTTTAAATTTCTATGTTGATATCAGTTATCTCTATAAACGTCGATAATATCTGTCTAAATCCGTAGATTGATACGAAGATATAATAAAAATTTTCTGATATCGATATTAATTCTACAAACGTTTGTTTAGATTGGTCGACATTTTTGCCCATTTCTTTTTTTCCGGGTGAACTCGTAGTTTCTCAGTAGCTATTTTATTTACCTGGAAAGATTTAAGCAGAGCTTATTTATTTCATACATATTTGGAATACAAATCCCTCTATTCTGATATCTCTGGTATATGTATGATGGAATTTCTGACTAATGTTTAGCTTAGCGCATTTCTTCTCGTTCAGTCGATAGATAGCATAACGCCTAAAATAAATAATCATTGCCAATCTAACTGCTGTAATGTTCTTCGTACCATAATGGCCATAATACCTTTCATACATGCAACTGAGTTACTCAGTGCAAACCAGTTAGTGCCAGTTTTTTCCATAACTGAAAAATTACAATTTTTCTTGAGCAAATAATTTTAAGATAATTGTGAAGATTATGTTTCTTTTTAACGTCAAAGTTGGGAAAATCAATTCATTTTTTGAAATTTTCACTTCGATACCCACTAATATAAAAGATTCCTTTATAATTTCAATATGAAGGATGTTCTAACAGAGAAAAAACTATCCATCATTTATATCCAATAGTCACTATTGAACGATTTCGTTGTTAACGCTTAATTTTCACTGTGTCAAGTATTTTTCTCACATAGGTATATAAATTTTATAACCATGAGTTACAATTTTTTTATCATGAAAGTGTTTAGCATAAATTGAGACTACTATCATTTCATCTCTTTGAAATGAGAAGATGTAAATCTAATTAGTACCTAAGATGCATATATGTATATTTCATCAAGTATTTAATTTACTTTTAGTTCCTAATTTAGAAACTACTGTTGGGGCCCGAAATACTTTGGGGTTATAGTTTAAAATAAAGTCTACTGAGATCTTCCTGATCCAGCTCAAGTTTGCCTAAAACAAACAATTCCCCATTTCAACCATATAAATGAGAATCTCATTCTAATGCCCTTTCCTAAATCATTTAAATTCAGTTTTGAGAAGCATTGCGCAAAATATACTTAATACCATCGTAGGGAAATAAACATACAACGGCTTAATTAAGCTACAAAATATTTAGTTCTCTTCTCTAAACCACTAAATTCACGCCTTTCGCGGCATTTAAAGCCTTCTTAAGTTATCTTATCCTATTTTCCAATTCTCCAGCTCCAATAAAAGCATAAATGCTGTAAGGGTCCCTTGAGGCACCACTCTGACCTTGTTAACTATTCTTTAAAGCAATTGAAACTGAGTCCGTCGAAGAATAAAACAAAACTTCGCATTTCATCTCAAAGCTTTATCATGTTAAAGCTCATTGTAAAACAGAATGCTTATTTTAACAGCTAATATCTAAACCTCGGATACAATTTCAAACAAGAATTTGGTGGTGCCTAAATTTTAGCTTTTCAGCTGAAACTAATTAATTGCTTTCTTGAATTGCAGAGATAGAGGTTACTTTTAAAGACACTGTTAGATGAAGGAAAATCAAAATTAATGGGCAGCTGAGATCTTGCAAATGAATGGATGCTATCTAGATAAACTAGGGAAATCTTAATCCATTCGCTGTTTCATGCCTGCGTAAAGTATCATTGTTAATCTTTAACGAAAGAGCATCAGAGAGGGGGGAAACGGTTTCCAATTTATTCTGACTAAATTGCATTTAGGATGAAACGTAATTTACTTTTGTCTCTAACATCGAGTTCGAGAACTAAAGTTTATTATTATAATACGGAGTAATAAATGATTAAAAATAAATGATAAGCTGTGCAGTTTATTTCCCCACATCACCGTACATCATAATGCTATATTCAAATACATAAAGGTAACTAGAATTTAATAGGTAACTCATGCACATTAATCATTTCCCTCTCGTACATTCACATGATTCTTTCATTCGATAATAAATTATTTTAATTATTTAGCTTCTACCCAAAATAAAAGTATGGAGTCCTTTTATCCTCAGGGAAGTCATTTAAAGATAGGAACTGATAAAAGAAGGAAATGAGATGATTTTCGGGAATAAAAATATCTATGGAAACTGTTAATATATGCTGTAACAATGAAAAAGTGATTTAAAAAGTTACAAATATCTTTCCTACATTTGTTATTCTGCTTCGTTTTCTTTATTTATGCATTTCAATTTTTTGGTCTCTATATATTAAGCAGTACCATCAAAAGGGAATTTTAAATTAAACTAACCAAGGAAAATGCCCATTATCGTTTTGATTTTAGAAAAGTCTACGTTTTAAACTATTTTTCCTTATTTGAATTAGTACTTTAAGTACTCTAATGTTGCATTTCGTCAGGATCAGAAACTTCGATGAAGACGTACAGATGTATAGTTTAACATGATATATAATTCATATAGAAAAAATATAATTCAACATGAGCTTTACACAACAAGCACTTTATCTACAACAAGCACTTTATCTTAAATTTCAGAATTGGATGCTTAAAATTTTTCATTTTTCAATATCCCTTAGAGAATTTTTCTTTATATCTAATAATTGCCATTCTATTTCAAAATGGCTGCATATTCAATTCATATGCTGAAAATTGTCATTTGTCTTAAATATTCCCCCAATTTGTTAGTGTCTTTAGAAGAATAGTTTTGCATACTTATTACGCATATTTTAGAACTATGGTAAAAAGTGTTCTTGAGCAACGATATTTAAAATTAGCAATGAGCATTTCGCACATATCTTTTACCAACTATGCATTACTTAATAAATCCCTGTGGATTATTTGGAAAAAAAATTATATTTATTTGTGTTCCAACAATTTATTTCCGTTTACGAACTATCTTATTTTTAGAAAAATAGTATAATTTTCATTTCAAGCCCGATAAAATTCTTCGGTTTAAATTCTATCTTTGAAATTTCGTTCCATATTTATTTTTCATACATCAAAAATTACTTGCTGAGGATTGAAATGAATATGCATTAATTTTTATCTCTGTTTTAATGTAAGAAATATCTTATGAACAATTACCGTAAAGTCTTGTGCATCTTAATGCAGATTAACTAATATATATATATATATATATATATATATATATATATATATATATATGTTTGATCTAGATATTCCAAATTAAGCTATTAGTTTTCCCCCCTAAAAGTCACTTGCGGTCAACAGTTATATAAGATCGAATGTCGTGGAACATTCGAAAATCATCATCCCATATGACGCGTTAAAGGAAGGTCTCAATTTTTAACCAATTAAAAGTTCAGCGAGCCCGTACTCAGGGCGTGAACCTAGGGTTTTCGCGCTTCTTCTGTGTTCTCCTCGAGTTGGACAAACATGTAGAGTTTTTAGCTCTCCGTCCGTTACGTCGTAGCGTTGCTCTGCCGGGGTTTTTTCCCGTTATCTGCGATGTCCGTTCTATACTGAGTATTCAGTGCATAGTTAATGAAGTATATCTAATCATCGAAATACTGTGAAATAAAGAAACGTTAAGCCAGTAACCGTGATGCCTGTTTTATTTGCCTGGATATTCTTCTTCGCGCCAGCCACTCGTTTTGCTGAAACCAACCCCGACTACCCCCTGCAATGGTTCCATAATTAAGCGATAAGTTTTCATTCTTACAAGAATTTATATATTATTTCAAAAGTCGAGCAGGAAAAATTTTCCCGCGCGCGTGAAGCTCCCACTGGATTTTCTATCCCGAGGATTTCGCCGATTACCAAGTGACCTTCGATTAGAACGTCAGCGTGAACAGCCCCTTCCCCCATTTCGGTGCCATGTGTGAACTTCCAAGGTTCAGCGGAAGGGATTTTGTTACCAAATGTTTTGTTTGTGCGCGTTAAAACAGTGGTGTCATCTTAGATCACATAGTGTTTTTTGTCTCACATCCTGGTTCAGCATGCCTGAATCTATTAATCGGAAGTGCGTTGTGTTTTTATAGAAATGTTCCAGCTTGTGCCAAAAGATGTAGTGTCGCCGTTGCACTGTGAAATTCGTGCTACAATATTAAGAACCCAGTCGTTGTGATTTATTGTTGTGATCCGAGCAAACCAAAAAATTATGTGTGAGAAATATGCTTCAGTGGAATGGCGTTGAGTCATACAACACAGCGGTGCGCCGATCTTTTCGTGATGTGTTAAAGGTTTGACCCCGACTGATATGTAAATATGATGTTGAATTGGAAGAGAAAAAAGGGTGACAATAGACCAAGAAAAGAAAAATATGTGTTGATAAATTTAATAATTTGATTTGATTCTAGGATTTTAGGGTCTAATTTACAATTTTTGATATTCCATAGCCTCATTTAGTGTGTGTTTTGTTCCATAAAGTGATTTTTAATAGTTTCAGTTTATTAGTGATTTTTGTGTTATGAGTTTTAAGTGAATTTAATAATTGATGATGATATTAGGATGAGTATATTTTAGTAATTAAGTCCTTTTAATTTTCATATTCTATTCTTGTGGTACATTTATTAGAACGATGTGGGACTTTAAATATCAATAACGACTGAGAGTTTTTGTTAAACTAGGACTGAGAAGTGGTTAATAACCTAAAATAAGCTTTGTTTGAACTTTTAAACAAATTCTCTCAGGTACCATAAATTTATTTAGTGTATTTTTAAATGTTTTGATGTTCTTATTTCATAATGGAAATATTGTTTTTTTTTAATTTTAATGGGTTTAATTAAAATAAAGTTATTTAATGGTTGATGATTTTGGTATCCGGATACTCTCAAAATAAACCCAGACCTACCTGCAAGAGAAAAACTAGGCCATCTATTCAAAATAATCCAGGAAAAATAAATTTCAATTCTCTGATATGTGTTAAAGTGATCCTGTGTTTCACTACTATGACATTTTATAGTTTTTACCCTAATTTACCCTAACATGACCAAAATGTGCACTCTTCTAACTAAATTTGAATATTGAAAATACTAAAGAACCTGAATTACGGCAAAATCAGATTCCCCCAATAACATACTCTAAACCAAATTGTAATTTAATTCCCAAATGATTCTGTTGAACCCAGAACTCAAATTATAATAATTCTCTTGAGATTCTGTTAGACCCAGAACTCAAATTATAGATATAAATCCAAATGATTCGGTTAGACGACGAATGCAAAGCCCTCTATGACCCATTCAAACAATGGTATCTCAGTTAGACTGAATTTAGTGTGTTTTCCCAGGACCTCTGTGGAGCAACTTTCACACCGCAGACTGTCATTACTGAAAACCTAGGCTAAGGTTATTGCTACATAACCTTATATTAATCCATTTTTTACAGAAATAAAATGATGTTGAGTGTTATTGGTTAAACTAAAATTTTAAGAAAACATTTAAAAGAATTGTTTTAAAACCTGTTTTTTCCTAATTATTTGAAAAATTTATGGCCATTTTACCTTACTTAATTTGTTTACTGTGCTGAACTGTATTCTTATACCTTTCTTATTAATTTGTTTCCATAGTGCATTTAATAAAGTTGTTATAGATAAGCCTCTGAAGATATTTACCAAGAATTTTAATAATTGAATTTTATACCCATCATGAAGCCTAAACCTGAATAATGACAAACCTCGTGAACACAAAGATACATTTCCTTTTTGATTTTTTTTAGGTGCCTAACACCCTTGACTCCACTTTTTCGGTAGTTAAACTTTGCATGTCGTCCAATTAAATTAAATCAGATAAATTGACAAAAATAAAGAAAACCTATCTTATTTAAACTTCCTCTTAGAAACCTATTATGTGTAAAATTTCTCGATCTCATGGGGAAAAGACCCGAATATGACAATTATGATTCCATTTTGCCTTTTAAAGTTCTAAGTAATCTTTTTTAAAACAATTGTTATGATATAGTGTAGTCCATGATACAATTTTTTTACATTCCATTTTAAGTATATATTAAATTTTGTGTGAATATTGAAGTGTTATCATGGCCATCCAAAAATAATAATTTTAGTGTATTTAAATCTTCATTTCATTTTATTTCTGAGAAATGTTATATCATTTTTTGAGTTGAAACTGCAAACATCTACTTAGAGCACCGCCAGGACTATGCGGAGGAGGTTGAAATATTTTATATTATATTATATGTCACATTATTAGTTAGTAATATCAATATTCAGTGTTCCTAATTTTTGTGCTATGTTGTGATTTAAAATTATATGGTATACAAATTATGTGATATTTTTATGACTTGAGCGGATACACAAGGATGATATTTAAACAAAATTTTTAATTTTAAATTCCTGAACCAAACTCTTTTCAGAAATTATTCCACAAAAATTATTATTCTAAATTACTCTTTTTGTCATACGCGGTCCTCGCCTGATGGAGAGCCTTAGTGAGGGAGCCGGCCCCTCTCGCAAGTCTTTTCCAGAGGGGAAAAATTGAAAAAATAACGATTCCCTTCATTAACTTTATTTTACCTCAACAGAACATTATCCCTCAATTTGATTTTGATCTATATATACCAAATTAAGCTATTAGTTTCCCCCCAAAAGCCACGGGCGGTCAACAGTTATATAAGATCGAATGTCGTGGAACATTCGAAAATCATCACCACATATGACGCGTTAAAATCAGGTGTCAATTTTAAACCAATTAAAAGTTCAGCGAGCACGTACTCAGAGTGTGAACCAAGGATTACAGCGCTTCTTTTGTGTTCTCCTCGAGTCGGACAAAACATGTAGGGTTTTTAGCTCTCCGTCCGTTACGTAGCAGCGTTGCGCTTCCGGGGGGGGGGGGTTTCTCCGTTATCTGCGATGTCCGTCCTATACTGAGTATTCAGTGCATAGTTAATGCAGTATATCTAATCACCGAAATACTGTGAAATAAAGAAACGTTAAGCCTGTAACCATGATGCCTGTTTTATTTGCCTGGATATTCTTCTTCGCACCAGCCACTCGTTTTGAAAAAACCATCCACGACTACCCCCTGAAAAGGTTCTAGAATTCAGTGATCAGTTTTCATTCTTTCAAGAATTTAGTTATCGTTTAAGTTATCGTTTATCGTTTATCGTTTATCGTTATCGTTATCGTTTTAGTTATATATATACAAATTATATATATATATATATATATATATATATATATATACGCATGAGTCTATGTGTGTACATGCGGCCGATATATATATATATATATATATATATATATATATATATATATATATATATATATATATATATATATATATATATATATATATATATATATATAGTGGAATCTCGATCGATCGTTTTCCCGTATGCATCGTTTATTTCATCCAGTCCCGTATAAATTCCATAGAAAACAAGCAAAAACGGACCGCATGGATCGTTCCTTGATCCATTGTTTTCCCGCAATATCCGTTCAGAATATCACAGCTTTACATTAATTTATCGAATCGGTCGTTTTTTTCATAATAACTGAACCTGAAATATAAATGTCGGGATTGAGCTAGAATGACGATCTAATTAAACAATGAGCAGAACATTTGAGATGCATGGGATCGTATTTTTGTTCTCTCCTGTTTAGCCTGGTTTCTCAAAATCGTACCACTCTCATTATTTGTTCGACGTTGGTGTTCCTTAATTCTTTAGCGCCTGAAATATCCTATTTTAGAAAACTCATTCCAAATTCTCCGACAATTCAATATTTCTGTTCTTATCAGCAATGACTCACAGACAGCAGATCTGAGCGGTTCTTGCTGTCCTCTGGCTTTTATCTTGGCCTTGGGATGGAGGTGCCCTGATGTTTGGTCTAGGGCAGGGGTGTCAAACTCAAAGGCTAACTTGGGCCAAACAAACAAGGTTTAACTATAGGTGGGCCGCAAAAAAACAATATTAATTAAACATAGGTTTATTACAGTATATTCAGCATAAATATACTCATTTTGTTTAATAATAGCAAAAAAAAAGTATGATTAAAAAACATTTAGCGAATTCTTCCTATCTTAATATAATTCTGCGTCGGTTATTTTATTATACATTATTGTATGCCTATATATTGTCCGGGCTGCAAAAATGTTCGTCGCGGGCCGCGAGTTTGACACCCCTGGTCTAGGGTGTGCTAAGTTTCTGATTGCTGCACTCTACACTGGCTGGTCAGGGTTTTACCCGGAAGCAGAACTTCCTGGTGGTCTTATGTCGGACTCCATCCAGTGCAATGGAATGGTTCTATATACAAACGATTCACGGCTGACGCTTCTTTCTACTCTCACACAATAACCAATACCGAAAAGAATGCAATTTGCAACACAGAAAATATTGTTTACTTGTGGAGAGAAAACCACCAAAAAAGCAAATGAAGATTGAATACTTTTATTTGAATCAAAACTCCTGTGTACCTACGTGTATTTCTTTTTTTATTATTATTATCTTGGATTTCAGTACAACTTTGTAATTTTATCTTCAATTGCACTACAGGTATGTATCCTTTTATATATGTGAATAAATATACACTGCTGGCCACTGTAAATGCAACACCTTGAAGGAAACATGCAAATAACATGAAATTTACAACATGCATTAGCGGAGGTGAGATATGCAAATGATTAGAATTTCAGCGCAGACGCACATCACGCGCGCCTGTGGCGCCACTTCAAAGCGCTATGTAAGGCTTGGAGATTTCGACGATTTCAAGTTCAGCAATTGTGTTTTTCTTGTGGTTTTTTAAAAAAAAACGATCAATTATGCCTCGTCGAAAACAGCGATCATCTTTTGATCAAGTATCCGAGTTCGACAGAGGAAGGATAGTGGCCTACCGAGATTGTGGATTATCTTTCAGGGAAATCGGTAGTCATGTTGGACGAAACCAAACAACTGTAATGCGGATATGTGATCGTTGGATGCAGGAGGGTACGACGGACCGGAGTGTTCGATCGCATCCACCTCAGCGCACCACTTCACGTGATGACAGGCAAATTGTGCTCATGGCAGTGACGGATTGCTCAGTCACATCACGAACCATAGCACAGCACATGCAGTCTGTAACGCATCATTCAGTGTCTGTGCGTACCATTCGACGCCGTTTACAGCAGAGTGGTCTGTCCGCAAGACGTCCATTGCTTTGTCTACCCTTGACGCAGAACCACAGACGTCTCCGCCGCCAATGGTGCGATGACAGAAGGATGTGGACGGCAGAATGGAATGAAATTTCCTTTACTGACGAGTGACGCTTCTGTCTGCAACACCACGATGGTCGCATTCGAGTCTGGAGACACCGTGAAGAGAGAATCCTGAACAGCTGCGTTATGCACCGCCACACTGGTCCTGCACCGGGTATTATGGTATGGGGCGGTATTGGATATCACTCTCGCACACCTCTAGTACGCATTGCCGGTACTTTAAACAGCCAGCGCTACATCTCCGAGGTGTTGGAGCCAGTTGTCCTTCCTTACCTTCAGGGCTTGCCCACAGCCATATTTCAACAGGATAATGCGCGACCACACGTGGCACGCATTGTCCAACGGTTCTTCGTCAATCGCCAGATTGAATTGCTTCCCTGGCCGCCTCGCTCTCCGGATCTTGGTTGCTCTACGATTGACCCAAATTCCATCCCCAGCTGCCACAGCTGATCAACTTTGGCAACGTGTGGAAGCTGCTTGGTCTGCTGTACCCCAAGAACTCATCCAAAGTCTCTTTGAATAAATGCCGAGGCGTGTGGCAGCGGTGATCTCCAACAATGGCGGCTACTCTGGCTACTAATTTTGGCAGGAACCACACTTCACAGAAGTCTATAAATTTAATCATTTGATACTTGGTCAACATGTTATCTACAAAATAAATTTTGTTGTGATATCTCTTGTCTTTCTTGGTGTTGCAATTTGGGTGGCCAGCAGTGTATTTTAGGTATATCAAACTTTAAGGCATGTTAATACTTTTTCGTATGTTTTCGCATTTATCGTTTTCTCGCGTCCATAGTTTAGTTCAGTCAGCCCCTTCGTAAACGATAGATCGAGATTCCACTGTATATATATATATATATATATATATATATAT
The DNA here is from genome assembly GCA_907164885.2 of Dolomedes plantarius. NCBI lineage: Eukaryota > Metazoa > Arthropoda > Arachnida > Araneae > Dolomedidae > Dolomedes > Dolomedes plantarius. The sequence goes on from OU015501.1 coordinate 139,776,070, forward strand.
ATATATATATATATATATATATATATATATATATATATATATATATATATATATATATATATATATTTAAATATATATATATATATATATATATATATATATATATATATATATATATATTTAAATATATATATATATATATATATATATATATATATATATATATATATATATATATATATATATATATATATATATATATATAAATATATATATATATATATATATATATATATATGTCGGACGCTGGTGCTTCACGCCCGATCCTATTAACACATCATTCCAAATATCCTATTAATCATTTTGCAGTCCGTGGTCCGGTGGCGAGGCAATGTAGAATCCAAACTCAAATACAGTGGTGACAACGCCATTATCATTTACTAACATATTTATTAAATCTCTTAACGACTCTCAGCTCCATAACTGAAAGATATGGAGCTCATTAAAATCTTTGCGCCTTCAGCACACGTCCTTTCCATTCCCTAGTTATCTATGGCTCTGAAATAAATCCTTTTTTCATAGATTTTTAACCAACGCTTAGTGACGCTCATTACTTATGCGTGATGTCATATCGTACATGTTGTTTTGCTAAACTCAGCATTTCCTTTCTCTTCGACGCTCAAACCACACATGCGCCAAGATTATATAATGAAATCGGGAATTTCCCTTTAGAATCTGTGGTTCTTCAGTAATCGAATCAAGTCGAACCCATTAATCCTATCTTCACTGCAATACCTTATGCCTGCCGCTTATTTGAACTCCCAGACTTTTAAATTGTTAATCCTATAGTTTACTTGTTAGTATCCAGTTTTAAGGTTGCGCGATCGCCCCCCCCCCCATATTTTAGCCACATATATATATATATATATATATATATATATATATATATATATAGTGTGTGTGTGTGTGTGATAATATTATTAATAACCTATAATCGCCTTTTCTGAAACTTCCTTTCTCATTTTGTAATCTTTCCGACTCCTTAGCGAGATGCTTCGCCTGTCCATACTAACTTTCTCCACCAATCCTGGCAACCTCTTTCTGACCTAATTATATTTTCGCGCGCTACGATTTAGACACGAGGCTGACTCGAAGTGATTAAGAAGTGTCGGTGTATATATATATATATATATATATATATATATATATATATATATATATATATATATATATATATATATATATATATATATATATATATATATATATATATACGCATGAGTCTATGTGTGCATCATTTATATCAGCCTTTAAAACTTCATACAAAATTAGGACTCCAGCGAAAACACATATTTCAGTAACAATGCATCAAATTATTGTTTTAATGATTATTTGAAAAAAATATCAGGTATTAACATATTTTGAGAACAAATATTCTAAAAATATTTTTACATCATAATCACATTTATTTCAACGAAATTAACGATCCAACCCCATGCAAAATCTGGTCCATTGCCAAGCTGCGGGAAATGTGTGTAGGAAAGAAAAACCTTCTTTGCGAGCCAAACTAATCTGCCTAATACATTACTTGATAACGAGCCGGAACATCGTCGTCATTCCAAAGGACAATGGCAAAATATCTCAGCTTATCTGGCTGATGCATATTACTCATCTGCAGAGGACATTACTACGAGATGTCCTAGAATAGGAATATGAAATATTAAAATGGATCCATAAAGGTATTTATTTATACATTATGCACACTTATGGTACGTTATAAAACAGTAAGACAAAGCTTAATATGAATGTTTTGTTTATAATTTATCTTCATTAAAGGTTAAATAGATCCTATATATGTTTTTTTTATGGATTTCACAACTTTACATTCCATCTTAAATGCAAAATTGTGATTCTAAATTGAATTTTAAAATAACAAATTCATCTATAATTAATTTAAAAAGCAGTATAATAGTTTAACTACGGTTAATAAATTTTAAATTGAATGTACATTTTGAAGTGAATGTACATTTTGAAGAGGAAAAAAAATTCTCTTATCAAATAAATATACGCAGTATGATTTCATTTCTTATCACAATCTTTCTTGTTCTCCAAACGTGTAATGTGTTTGCTAGTTTAATTTAGAGAGAGAACTAATTTTAAAGGATCTTTAAGGCACATACATCATTTATAATGATAATTTCGCCTAAATTTGATTATTACGTATAGAACAGAATTTTCAGTATGCATTTGATATTATATAGCAGAAATTTAAAATTCATTTGCCTAAGACTAGGTAAATAAAAAGACCATATCGTTTTATGTGCCGCTGATAAATCGTGGCTTCCTTATTGAAAAGTGAGTTTGAATCGCTCAAGTCAGAGATCTAAAATCACTTAAATTTGACCAAAGGATATATTTTTCTTTTTTTTAGTCAAGAATAGGAATATTACGTCAGTCTTAAAATTGGTTTTGGATGCTTCCTCCGTTTTATTCATGTATAAAATATGAGGACAAACATTTTGATTCAAAATGACACATTCCAACAAAAGTTATAAATAGTGTTTTATGTCATATATCACCCATATTTCTTTTAAAATTGAATCAAACCATTCACAATCCATGCAAATATCTAACAATAATCAACAATTGGAAATTGTTTAATTTAAATTTTAGGTTAATGTTAAATGTATGAGGAATTTATTTTTTTTATTTTCAGTTAATTAGTACTGATATAGTTCCACTGGTTTAAAAGTTAATTTTTCAGAGATTTGCACGTACATTATAATTTTATATTAAACCTTACACACAAACACATGCATATAACTTTATAGCAACACTGTTTTGCTTTTATTTCTGCCTGTATGCCTATTCATTTAAATATAATTGAAAACAAGTATCCGTAGCACAAATCCCCGTTGCAAATTTTTTGAATTGTTAAGAGTAAAAAATAAAGTATCGACTTAAAAACACATATCACTAGCATGCAAATCTTTTAAGATAATTGCTCCAAATGATTCGCCTGCGGACACATTTTAATGAACAGCGAGTTTTTGTTTATTTCTCCTTAATCATTCCAGAGTATAATGAATGCCCACAGTCTATATCAAATGAACTTTCTCTTGTTCAGATTTCAAACTCTTCACGGCCTCCATATCGACTAAGAAATAACGTTCTGACAATGTCCGACATATCTCTAATGAAATTAAATCTGTCAGTTAAATTTAGCCACGCATTTATCAGATATCCCATAAAGCTACAGGAGGCAGCAGAGAATACTCTGTTTTAATTATCAAAACAGTGGACCTCGTCATTTTCGTAGCAGAACTCATTTGCTGAAGGCACGAAAAGTTTGCGAAGATTATATAAGATGCATTAGAGATTTATATAATTACTCTGATTGAGGGTCAAACACGAAATACCCCTTTTTTATAAATGCATGTTAATGTTCAAAATGAGATAATTTTTTATAAGTACTTGAAAATTAAATTTCATTAAACTAGAGTTATACAAATTAGAATGTGCATTTTATTGAATTCCCTAAGCTATCTGTTTCATTTAAGCATTAAATTTATTTTCGTACTACGAATGTCTCACTCATTTGGAAATAAAGTTGAATATATGGTGGAGAGTAATTGATACAAGTTGGATCCGGAGAGAAAGCTTTGCTTTAAGAATGATTTAAGTAATTTAAATTTTGACTAAAACAGTAAACAAAATGTTTATTAATGTATTCGTAAAAATCTGTATATTTAAGTAAATAATTACTTCACTCCTTATTAAGTGATTTAATTAAAACTCACTTATTATTTTCATCAGCGGCTAGCAGACATTTTAATAATTAATTTATCTTTAAAACCATAACGAATGTTCATACTATTGTGTATATTTAAATATATATTTTAAATGTCATACTTAGAATAATATTATTCATAAGTTTGTTTGTTTTTTAGTAAATATACAACAACTATACTGAAGTTGTTAGTTAAAATGTACTTTCTCGAAATACAGACTGACAACCTGAATAGGAGTATATCTTCCTTTTTGTCCTTCGTAAGAAGCCCTGTAGTTTAACATGTATATGGTAGCACTACACAAATATAACCACTGTAATTAATGGTCCACGTGAGAGAATGTCTTTAGGTGTGCCTCCGCTTAAAAATATTATATATTTTAACAACGAAATATTGTATTTTGTTATTATTGAGAGGGTTTCTAAGTTAAAATGCATTAAATTCCTCTTTGGAGGTACTATAGATATTTTTATCTTCATATTCTAATTTTCACCAGCGAAAGATAATTTTGCAGTATTGGAAAGGAAAGTTTATCTCTAAAACCAAGTTGCTGGTCTGAAGTAGGATGTCATTTTCCTTACCACTACTGTCAGATTCTTTTGATCCTTCTACCATTTTATTTAGGGTTAGCAATGATAATGTTCGAACAGGGGAACCACTCTCCATAATACTCGTATCTGTCAAATTTATTATCAGAGTGCGTATACCTGGACTCTGTTCGTTACATTTTATAAGGAGTACAGTTTACACCTAGGAAAGCGGCTATTCCAAAATATATATATATATATATAGATATATAGATATATAGATATATATAGCCAATATATATATATATATATAGATATATATATATATATATAATATATATATATATAGATATATATATATATATATATATATATATATATATATATATATATATATATATATATATATATATATATATATATATATATATATATACATAGATATAGATATAGATATAGATATGTATATATATATATATATATATATATATATAGATATATATATGTATATATATATATATATATATATATATATATATATATATATATATATATATATATATATATATATATATATATATATATATATATATATATACACATTCTTTCTATCTTATTAGAACCTATCTAGCCCCGGGGATAAAATTAAAACTATCATCGTCACCATTTCAAACAAAAACTCTAACCACTTAACTATAATTATCCGAACAAGCTATCTTTTTAAATATCTTAGAAATCATGGATTTTCAGTAAAATTGTACCTTTATTAGTGCTGACAATTTATATTTAATTTTTGTACCATACATGAAGATATTATCACTGCATTTTAATATGTTATGAATGTACGGTTTGCTGTAATAGTCTGTTCAATTTAGCAACAATAAGCAAATTATCAATGTTTATTTTAATTTTTTTTATGATTTTTTATAAACAATGATAAAAACAAAAGAAACATTTAACTTCATAAAATCGTATAAAAACTAACTGCATATTGTTTAGATCTATTAAAATAGTCTTAAAAAATTTTATTCTTGATTTTAACAGAAAAACAAACCTCAAACCCAAACATGTACATGGATCTATTTACTGTCTCAACGTGTGCACAATTTAAAGATTGATATTGAAAAAAATTCAGTTAGGTCTATATATTAGGCTAAAGATGAAGTTTTGATTGTATAATTAGGAAAGATCTCTAAAGAAAAATTTCCTCAAAAGGGAATAATCAAAATAGTTCATTTATAGTCTGCATGATATTCTCTCAATGTATGTACGCATATATACAAAATACTCATTTTTTTCTCATATTACAAGCATATACTTGTACTTCATGCAAATCGATAGAAATAACGGTTTCCATTAAAATATCCTTAAACTCATTAGCAAATTAAATAATTTTTTTCAAGGGATTCACTCAAGAATACAAATACAGAGGATGTTCACACATTTTTTAGACGATGTATATTGTATTCACAAAACTAAATTACATAAAATTCCTCTGTTTTAAATGTTCTATTTGACATCCCTTATTCTGATCTATCTTTCGACACCGCAATTTCCCGGATAATAATGCCTTTTGAAGTGTCAGAAGAGGTATTCTATCCCATTCCTCCTGAACAGCTTTCCCGAGTCCTGTAAGGGCTTTGGGACGACGTTTGGATAATGCAGATTTTAAAAGTCCGAAAGCAAAAAATCCATAGGTGATACATCGGGAGATTTAATAGGGATATCAGTGAAGGGTATGGCCTTGATACCAGTTTTTTGTTCCATTTCTTTTAGGAAATTTACAGTGGATTTTGATGTGTGACTGCTAGCTTTGTCCTGATGGGAGTCTCACAGATTGATGGCACTGTGGGTAAAAAGATGGTATTTCATTCAGAAAAATTGGCAATAAAATATGTTCCTGATAGTATTTGGAGTTAATCTTGACATTTTTTTCCACTCTCTTTATTTTTAACTTGCCATTATAAGAAAAACCAGCAACAATCATGAATCCCTTAGAAAAACTTTCTTTCGATTCTTTGAACCATGTACTGAAATTTTTCTCTCCCCTTTTATGATAATAAATGGCTCTTTTTTTGTTGCAATCATTTAAATACACCCTTGATTCATCTATTGTGACAATTGTTTTCCATTTTTCTTTGGATAAGTGTTTCTCATATAGAATTCTGCAGCGTGTCCTGCGTTCATCGATATGATTTGGAAGAAGACGATGCACATTGCGTTTTTTCGCTTTCTTAAGATTTAAATCAACGTTTATCATTTTGTTTACAGTGGACACCGAGCATTTTAATGATTTTGCAACTGTCCTTTGACTAGGGGTATTTTCTTTTAACATTAAACAAAGTACCTTTGCAATAGTCGAAGATGTCCGTTTTTTCCTCGGATACTTGTTTGGAATTTTTGTTCCACTTGAGACTCCAATTTGACGTTTTTTTCCTTTCTTGTTGACGATATTACCTATCGACGCTTTAGATATCACAAAACCATGACTCTCACATCATTTTTGGATAACGGAGTATGCATATTTCTCTTCGGAAAGAGCATAAATGTAGCCTTCGAACCACTGCTTTGTTAAAAACGCCAGTTTGAATAAAAACAAAACTTTCAAGCCGCAGACGATAATTTTGACTTTTAAAAACATAGTACAATTACAATTATTTCTTTTGCAGCAACGATTTTTTATTACCGCTTACCAAAATCGTCTAAAAAATGTTCGAACAGCCTCTGTATATATATTTTTAAATTTTGCTTCATCTCGTTTTGTCCATTGTTTTCGTTCTTCATACCGAGCCGACTATTGATCGATATTGAATTATTAAAAGTGTTGTTAAAGTAAATAAGTATTAATCAATGCCCAACATCTCCAAACAGAAAATGAAAAGGTTTCTTAAATTTACTGACATGTGTTTTAGAAATCTCATCGAGTTACGGAAGGATCCGTAGTGTGTGACTAGACCCTTGAAAAGTCACAGGATCGAACAGGCTCATCCTCACAGAAATATATATATTAGAGTATTGCAAAAAAACTATTTTCCGTATATTTAATTTTCACATGGTACTATATATTTTATTTTATAAATACTGTTGATGTAACTTTAATATATAAATATTACCTTACTTTTGGAAGCCGTATTGAAATAAGTAGCTTTGTTGCAAAAATTTAGAAAAGTATCCGTTAAAAGTTATTAATATTTTAACATTTCTACATATTTTAATCAATATCTTACACAAAAATGTTTTTTTTTATTGAATATTATTTTTGTGACTGCGGCAAAGATAGTAGAATTAATCAATATAAAAAACATTATTTGGATTTCCAAAAACAAATAACCTTAAAAACTTTTTTCCCTTTTGGGGCAGGCACATTTGTCTACCTTAAAAATTTAAAACATATCTTTCCCTAATGAGACGAATCTGCGTTTCCACATCTATCTGTATTACGTTTATTATAATTGAAATAAATTACAAGGGCTTCAGACATTGTCAGATAAAAGCTCAACTAACATTAACAAAATTGTTTCCATATTGTTTAGGTTATCATGGTGTAAATACATTTTCCTTTCGAAACCATAGGTATAATTTCTCAATATTTGTACAAACATTTTATTCTTTTTCAAAAAATGGGCTTTGAAAAGTAAAAAGTGTCTAAAATAAGGGATATCCGGGATATAATGACTAAGTTGATGTCAGTTTGGCAGATGGCAGATGTTTCTTGACTAACATAGTACCTTAAGGATAGAGCCAAATCATGCTGATTATAGGAAAGTTATTATAGGAAATGTTGATTATAGGTATGTGTTGATTATAGAAATATGTTGATTATAGGACAGATTCTATTTAGATATTCCTCAGCCTCAAAGATGGAGGTTTAGTCAGTTCGCAAAAATTATTTCATATTTTTTGTATGGTATATTTGTAATTATTATGATTAATAACACTTGTACACTCAGAGGAATCTTTAAAAGTAACTCTTATAAAGAAATTCTGAAATATATGCTTCAAATATTAAAAATAATACCAGTTTCACGTATTTTCGACAAAAAGTTGATTCATAATATTAATACTGTGAATTTCTATCATGAAAACATTCTTTTAGAGAATATTTTTCATCAAAATGTTATTTGAGAATATTTTATATTATCTTAAGGGGGTCCAGGAGACAAAATTGTTGGAATTCCCCCCAAAAAATTTATTGCATTAAAAATTTTTGTGTTCTTTTACGCTTAAAATGAAGTTTAAATCATGTTTCTATCTTAATTAGAACAGGAGAAATTATTATTTTTTTTTCAGCATTCTAATAGTAGCCAATCGTTGTTTATACCTTAAGTGCGTTTATCCGCATGATGGGTTTTTTCCCCATTTCTCGTCTTTAAATTTTTATAAGTCAAGAACCGTTAAAGATAAATGGTTGAAACTTGTAACATGTTTTTTTTCAACTATTTTACTTTAATTTTGATTCAGGAAATTTAAAAAAAATATTTACTTTTGAAAATATGATTTTTTAAAAATAAATATTTTAAAAAATGGTGAGTCAAAATTAAAACTTAAATATTTCTGTTTAATTAAATTAAAAAATTTTTGAAATTCGACAAATAATATTTCGAGTTATAACAATTTTTATTAAAAATTTTAAATTTTAAAATTAAAAAACAAAATTTTGAGAAGTTTTAGGATTCGATTTTGTTAGAAAATGATATCGTTAACCATCACAAAAAAGTTCAAAAATTTTAACTCAAAAAAAAAAAAATTCAAAATGTGTCCCGGACCCCCTTAATTAATAAAATTATGTAGAGACATAAATATATGAAATTTAAAATTCCTGCAAAAATTCTCTGAGATGAGACTTTTGAGACTAACGTCAGCACTTCTCCTTCCGCCAAAGGATGATTGTGTGTGAGTGTGTGGGTTTTCGACCAACATTTTCATTTCCCTGTTCACGAAATTAATAAGTTTATAATGTGGTAGGCATTTCTTTTTGGTTAATGTTACTGAAGGTAGTATGTTTGAGAGTTATCTGAACACCACATCTGCATTTCGGTCCTCAACTAATACCCCCCCCCCAATAAGTGGTAGGGCTGCTACTGACTCTATTTATAAATTCACTTAAATTATGGGAATTGCATATTATGCTGGGAATATTTTCATACTCTTGCGGAAAATATAAGCAGGAGGAATTTCTCTTTCCAAAAAGTTTAAGTCGACAAACACGCAAATATATACATACATATATATATATATATATATATACAGATATAATGATATATTTATATTATATATATATATATATATATATATATATAATAATCTATATATATATATATTATATATATATATAAATACCTAATACATATAATATATATATACATACATATGTATAATATATATATATATATATATATATATTATATATTATATTATAATAAATTATATATATAATATATATATAATATATATATATATATTATATATATATATATATATATATATACAGTGGAATCTCGATCGATCGTTTTCAGATCCATCGTATTTCCGTATATGTCGTTCATTTTATCCAGTCCCAACGATCATATTGCTTTGTTATGTTTCTGCATCTATCGTTTTCCCGCATTTATCGTTCATTTCAATGTGTGTTTATAGAATTTGTAAATATAGATAAGCTAAAATGAGACCATGAGGTTTGTGAGAGATGAAAAGATTTTTGTATCTTAATATTTCATCATATAAGAGCTACAGTAATATTTTCTTCCCGGGATGGAGAACAAAAAGAATGCCTTTAAAAACCGAGAATAGAAATTATGGAAATTTTTATGATAATTTCATGAAATCGATCTCCTGCAGAGATATTTAAATGATGATGGAGTTTTTGTTTCATGTCATTTTAATTATTCTGGAACCTAATAAATGCCCTTATCCAAACCGAGCCTGCTCCTGATCGAAATTGAAACTCTGCAGCACGCCCTCGAAATCTACCAAGAAATAAGGATCTGACAATGTCCAACATCTCCGTAATGAAATTAAATCTGTCAGTTAAATTTAGCCGCGCATTTATCAGACATCCCATAAGCTACGGGAGGCTGCAGTGAATACTCTGTTTTAATTATCAAAACAGTGGATCTCTGCGTTTTCGATGTAGAAGTTATTTGCTAAAGACATGGAAACTTTTCGTAGATTATATAGCACGTATTAACATATAATAAAATTAATATGATTGATACACTGTTACACGATGTAAATACTTTTACGAGAATACTAATTTATATAATTTCATAGGCCTGTATTTTATTTTGGAATTTTGCAGCTCTGATTTTTTCTTCAAGTATTTGAAAACAGGCACTGCAAAATATTAGTACTTAATATTTCTATTTCAGATTTATAATAAATATATCATATAATTCGATTTTTTCCTGATAAAATAAGTGCAATGATATGATTTGTGTTTAAACTTTTTTTAATAACATTACTTCGTTCCCCACTTCTAATAAACTGAGTTTACTGGTTTTTTTTTAAGTTAAAAAGGACAGCCATGAAATTCATTCCTTTTTATAATAATTAAATTTGAAAGGTAAACTTTTACAAAGCTTCTAATCTCGAAATTCGTGCACCTTATAATTTTCTCGTTTGTCAGTATACTTCTGTATAAATTAGATCAAAATCTGTATATCAATAGAAATTTAATTAGAATAGTATTTTATACAAAACGTTTTAAAGCTTAACATTTTACTATTAATAATATTTTATTATAACTAAGTAGTGTACTATAAATGTTTGACATGTTTCGATATGAAAAGTTTTGTTCTGCAAAGACAAGGGAAACAAATATTTAAATTGCCAACGTTTCAAAATTTGGGACTTAATAGTTTTTCTTCATAGTATATTTTTAAAAATCATAATTGTAATCTTGCTTCATTTTTATATAGTTTAAAATACCATTACAAAAAACGAATAAAGTTAAAATCTTTACACATTACAATAAAAAACTGCATACGTTAGCATATATGAGCATTTTTCTTTGTTGTTGTTGTTGTTTTTTTTTTTTAATTTACTGTCCTTGTCTAATTTTTATATTTTCTGCCTGATACAAGTCTGCATAATGAACCCAATTCCCAAAGGCTAAGGGAAAGTCATCTGAAAGGAAAGTGAGTAACATAGTATATAGCTAGTTCTTTAGCCGAATGTATTCTCTGCAACAGCTACTTAGACACAACAGGGTTATTTCAGTTAATCAAATTCGAGAAAAACTTTCAGTTATACTACGACTAAGTCTCTGTATTAGTCTAAAAGAAAGTGTATTCATAATAGGGAATGAAGTTGTTGTTTCTTCAAACCTGTATTAATTGACTGAAATTTAGATGAACTTCAGTATGATAAACAGACAAATTTTTATATATATATATATATATATATATATATATATATATATGTAATAACTAGTACCTACATCACTACACGGAAAATTCCCATTCAAAGTTTTAAGTTCACTGACAAAAATTTATCACCAACTTGTCGCTCGCCGTTTATCTTTAACTCTCTTTCACAATAAAAAAATTTATTTTCTCCCAGGAAATCACATTTCCTCTTGAAAAAGAGTCTATCAAAACATTATACAATATAAATTTTGGAAAGACAAGTCAATAATAGTTGATTCCTACCGAAGGAAAAATAAAGAAATCGAAACAGATTGCTTAAAGGGAAAAGCTTTTAAAGAATAACTTAAAATAGAAAAGCACTTACTCAGTACAGTCACTTGGTCTACTGATACCCCTACTCTATGTTTCAGCTTTTCTGAGCTTTGTCTTCATTTTTACATTGACTTGTCTCAAAAACTTAGAGAACATTTAATCTAATCCTCTTTACTGAAATTTAAACTGTAACCTGACTTTTGATACAATCCTTTAAATATGAAAGCTAGAAAAATTTAATACTTAAATATCGTATTAGAAATGCTAGGAAAGAAGTTAAATTAAGATATTTCAGGTCATGTTGATCTTTTATGGTCTTTCAAAGTTGGATCAAAGTTTTAAGACGGGCTGGGCAAGATATTTTGCTAGATCTTTTGCTATAATTTTCTATTATTTATCTAAGATATTTATTGGAAATATATTCTTGTGTACTTTAAAAAAAATAACTTATTAAACTGCAATAAAAGATTCACTTAAGTTTAAAACCTAAAGAATCAATATTGGAACCAGCAGTGCAAGTTATTCCCACAAGAAAGACATTGATAGAAATTCATTAATTAGAGAATGTTCAAGAATGAATATCTGTAATTTTGACTCAAACGAAAGGTATATTTGAAATTTCTTGTTTAAGATTTCAAATGACATACATATTACGTACGCAATTGATGCTACATTTTTACTTGATTTTAGTAGAGGTTTGTAGAATCTCCAAATTCAAAATTAGTGAGTCTTGATTACGGGTAACATGTTATTTAGTATTAATTTCTTAAGCGATTACATTATTTCAAACTTTTAAATAATTACAGTGAATGAGATTTTGCTGGGGGAAAATTTAAAATAATTCATTTTAAATGCATACATTATGAATGTGTGGGAATTATTAACACCCTTTTTATTATAAAACAATTGCAATTTATGAATTAGATCTAAACAGAATTATGTAAAATTTTCAGTCTCTCACATTTCCTCATATATATACTGAATCATTGGAGCCTGGAGTTTGTTCATTTTTATTTTCCTGTTATGTTTCTACTTTGTTGAATACCATATTAAATAAATTTTAAGCATAAATGTTAAATATATTATAACCATGAAGATATTAAGAATATATTTCCTTATGTTCTGTATAGGTCCCGGTCTAATTAGCCCTCGTGTAGCAAAAAATTGATCGTAGCGCTCCAAATCAACCAACCTTGTGTTCTGTGACACTAAATTCATTCATACATAAGAGTTTCACTTACCGTAAAAATATATATATATATAACCGACTTTAAAATATATAATCTGAGGGTTAGTCGAAATATTTTTAGTCTGAGACTGATAATTTCTATTTTATTTAAACAGCTTAACAAAATTTATAATTTTTAAACGAGTTTCAGTAAAGAAAAAATATACATTTTACCAATGGCGTATTTGCTCTTGAGTCTTTTTCAAACGTTGAAAGGTTTGTAAAAGCAAGGTTTCAGGGAATGCTCTATATTAATCAAGAATATTTGTGGCTCTATATTAAAAAATTACGAACAGACATGTTTGATTCGTAGAAGATACAACAAAATGATTGAACGCATTTCAATCTTAAAGCTTTTAAATTTAGCGTCCTTCAAGCACTCTGCATCGAGAATGCCATTGCTTTTAAAATCTCCTGTTTCCGTTTTATTTTCAACTATATAACCACGTTTTACTGTATGATTATTAGTCTCTAAACATTGAAAACAATATGTTTCATTACTGGCAGATGTAGTAGGGTTATATGTGTACGCTCCAAGACAGGCACGATACACTGACTTATCAACGAAAAAAAATTATAAAACTAATGAATATTTTCAAATGTTTTCTTCAAAAATTCAAATTGAATACTTTTTTTATTTAACAAAGTTTTATAAGCAATCATATTTATTCTCACTTTTAGTATTGAATATATATGATCCATATATTGTAAATTGGGTATCTGTAACAAACGAGTAAAACTCTTTAAATTAATTTGCAACATTAAGTTTCAATGTTAACTTCACTTTAGGGTTATCCTAAGCTTAAATAAATGTTTCTATCAAGTCTTGGATTTTTAGTTTTAAGCAATTTAGTTACTCCTTTTTCTTTTAATATTACGAAATAATGATATCATCAATTCAAAGTTTCCATTTAACTTTCAAAATTTACATTTAAATCAAATATACACCTTTCAATAAAATGTTTTCCTTTTTCTTTAATTAAGTATACTTTTGTGTATAACTTATCTTTATTTACATTGATATTTCTCAAAAAAAGGGGGCTGAAAATTGAACCTTGCACTATGACCTTCAAAGTTTTATTACTAAAACAGATACATTTCATATTCTTATTTCACAATTTCGTACAGGTGAAAAGATCTTATCAGTTCACTGTAGGGGTTTCTAAGCCTAAATAAGTGTTTTCATTCAGGTTCTTGTGTATCAGTTTTTAAGCAATTTAGCCATTCCTTTTCCTTTTAATATTTACGAAACAATGATCCACCAATTAAAAAAAATACACTTCTTTTTAGAAACTTAAATCACAAAACTATTCATGCAGGATTATTTCGCTTTAAAGGACTATCCTTTAGCGAAATTCACACACAGCCAAAATTCTACGTTAATCCGGAGCAGAAGAAGGAATTTCAATCTTGAATAGAAAGAGCTTTTTAATTTCCTTCCATATCATTTATTTGCTTTAACTGAGGCCATACGGGTTCATTTAGGCTTCCCTTCCCTTTTATCTCCCATACAAGGACTTCCTTTGCTTCTGATAAGGTAATTACAAATAAGTAAAAAGGCAATCTTAGAGTTTGTGACTATTCCTCTGGAAACCTAACCATTTTCTTCGATCATCAGTAGTATTCGGTTACACGTTGGAGGACTTTTCTTCTCTCTGAGAAGCAATCATATTTAACGAATTATCATGGCAGGAAGCTCTTGTACGCCCTTTATCTTTCTTCAAGTGGCCAATTGGGCTATTATATTTGTAGATAAGAGATAATTTTATCATAGAACTCTCAGAGTTTTCCTTTCATTAGATTAATTACCCAGTTAATAGAACAATGTATACTTTAATTGTCGAGGTGCCTATTTATTTCCGGTTTGCGAAACATACGATGTTTGAATTATTTACTCCACAGGTTATTAAGGATAATAGAAAATTATTATAATACATGTTATAATATCGGATTGTTCTTTATAGTGATTAGACTTATAATTTTCTTGAATTTAGATTTTTTTTACATTTGTCCAATTAAATAAAATATAGATACTAGCTTGTTTAAAGATTCGAGGATAATTCGAGGAAATGCTATACTACTTTTTAAATTCATATTGCCAACTAATTTTTTTCACATTACTGTTTATTCCACTTATTCTTTAATTTGAGGTATAACAACACAACTAAACTTGTTCTTTAATGGTCCATCAATGGTGTCTTTTGTCTAAATTGTCTGAGTAATAATCTTATGTGCATACAGATATAAATAATACCATCAACGCTAAATATTTTCTTTCCCCCATTTTTTTTTCTCGTAAAATACATTTGAACATACAGCGTTAAAAAATCTCATTTGATCTATTCCAGTGAAATTAAATAATTAATTCAAGAATTTCAAAAATATTCTTTAATATTACAAAACACTTTTTGCGGAGAAATTTGATAAGAAATCTAAAACTTTAGTTCTATTAAGTATAGCATGATAAAAACTTTATTTACCAGCAGTTTGCCCTTTATAGATTAAAAGGAAAATCGTTTCTCTTACATAAGTTGCATTCTTTAAATCATTCAATTTAATGAATCACAATTATCTAAAAATGCAATTAATTGGTTCAAACATGTTCTCAAATATACTTCCAGTGAAATAACTCCAATAATTATTCAAATGAGTGATATGGAAACGCCTAAACAAATAACGGGAATTTTTTCATTGCCTGTTGCTTTAGCTATAAGAGGGTCAATTTTATATAAATCAAGCAATTACAATTAGTTCAAACGGTTGTATAATATCACTTAATCATGAGAGATTTTATTGGCCTCTAAGAAACACAGAAATGTTTGCTATGTTTCAAACCAAAAAGAAAAACATTAAATCTAAAATAGGTAGCATATAAATTTATCTAAAAGTACTTTATTGTGCATTTCAACGTTGATTGCTGTTATTTTAAAACCCAATTTCAATGGTATGACAACCACTTAAAGGGGTTTTAGGTACTTTAAAATCGGGTACCTTGTTGGTAGGTATAAGTGAAAGCTGAGAGGTTTTTTCTTTATCCTTTTCAACTGTGCACCGTCTATGGCCTCACTTCCAGTATTTTTTTAAACAGCTAATAAGTAAGGAAAAGATGGAGCTCTTGTAATAATATATAGACCGACTTTTAAATTTTTGAGAATAGCTCATTTAAATTTTTGAGAATAGCTCAAAAAATTTTATATAAAGGTTAAAAAACGGACTTACCTATTAATATCTTCTCTTCTTAATAACTTATATGCCAATTAAATCGAAATGTTCTGAAATAAGCAGACATAATATATAACCAATACCATCACTAAAATAATAAAAAAATAAAGCAGTATTTTAAGTAATAAAGAAAAAAGATATGTATACAAAATTACGAATGCTTTACATTTTCAGACATAATAAAATGCTTACATATCAGTGTGCTCCAAAGCATTCTATACATCTGTAAGAAAATAAATACCGCAACATTTTCCCTCAGAAAAATTGGAATAAAATTGCACAAATTAAAGCTTCAAATTATGGCATGTGAGTTTCACTAAATACAGTAAGTCATAGTTTTAAAGTAATTTTTTGTTAATGTAACAATTAAAAATAAATTTTTTGAACCTGCACACATACGATTAAACATAAATAATGTTGAATAAATCCTACTGTATATTATACATGTCAAATAGCTTTGCTGAATATTTTAGTGATTGACATAAATAATATTTCTTTAGTGTTTTGTCTAATTTTTTATGAAGAGAGTTAAAAATTTCAATATTCGGAATTTACGTTTTCATTGTTTAGTAAAAAGGGTGTTAAGCTACCTTAAGGATTATATTGCCAGCAATTGAGTGGGGTGACTGGAATAAGAACACTTCTAAAATAACACTGATACTTTTACTGAAAACTATAGTCGTCATAAAATGCAGTCCATTTAAGGTACTTGTGGATTTTCAAAGTCTGTGTCATATGTTTTATAAGAAAGCATACCAAACTTTTGTTATCCATTTATTAGCTTTTCAACAAATTCCACAGCTACGATCATTGGAAACTTTATCCTTTTATCGCATTATAAACTCGTGTGTTGAATCTAATTCTTTTTCTGAGAGTACAGTTGTGAGTTACTCAAATGAAAGACATAAACTACTTTGTCACGAAAACATATTCTAAATTTATCTAATCATTTAATGTCTGTGATAAAATAATTATCTTAATTAAATACTTAAATTAAGTAAATATCTTTTGAAACCAATACGTGATTCCCAAACTTCTGAAATACACAAAATTTTACCCATGAAAAATTTTACAAGTAGCATTTAAAAATGTCTATTTAATGCATGTTATTTAATAATTCGTAATCTCCTTTTAAAAAGAAAATATTTTCAAATTAATAGGCATTTCATTTGATTTATTTTTTAGTCTTCATATCAGGAAGTTTTTATTATTTTTATTTGTCTTCTAATTTATCGAAAATTAATTCATTCTAAAATTCTATATTTTAAAGTATACGTTCTTTTCTTTCACAATGAACAACTAAAAAAAATATTTACTCAGTCAAGATCTATAATTATAGTAGTTCAAGTTAAGATTTTATAAGAGTAAAATATTGAATGAATGGTGGATTGATTTCTGCCGACCAAAAATGTATGAATAATGCTTTTAAAGGAAAGAGATTGAGAAGCTTTTTTCTCATTTAGATATCTGGTATTAATTTAAAGATAACAAATTAATATTGGTTTCTTGAGAGCGTTTAAAACAGTTTTTTATTAAGGTGATTTATCATTTTCTAATAAAGAAACAAATGTAAAAGATGATGTTATCAAAATCATCAAATAGTAATATTTGAATTTTTGAAGCATCTTTAAGGGGACAGTAGACCTTTCAAATTGTGAAATTTGTCCAAAAATTCGATTTTTTTATTTTATTGAATTTTGAAACTACGGACGAGTAGGAATGTGTTGCAAAACGAATTTTTAATTTCTGCGATTACTTTCCAAGTTATAGGCATTTGTATTTGATTTAGATATTATGTGGTTACTAATATTAATAACTTTAAATGTGTTTTTCTCAAAATAAAAAATGTTCATGTCATACGAATATTCAAACTGCTCCGGGCGCATTTCTAATGATCGTATTGCTTTGAAATTTAAGTTTTATATACTTAACTGTATATCAAATAAATGTTATTGAAAAAAAATTATGCTTCGTAGCTCAGAATTTCTAAATTTTGTACTTCAAAAGATGATTTAGAGGCATTTTGCGTAATAAAAAGGGTGTTTTCACTATTATTATTTTTTTCTCCTTATATTTTCAATGAATGCTTAAAATAAGCAATAAGTTTTATTGCTAGTTCTATAAGGTATCCTGTAAATAAAATTTACCATATTATATGCAAAAGAAATGCGCCTGGAACATTTTTAATGAGACCAATTATTGATATAATTCATAATTCATAATTCATAAATATTAATATTTCATCTTTAAATTTTAACCACTTTTACATATCTCTGGTACTAATAACATATTCAAATTTCAAGCAAATCCATTCAAAAATAAAAAGTTAGGTTTGAAGGTCCACTGTCACCTTAAAACTTGAAAAAGATATAGTGCAACTTTAAACAAAAATGTGTTGTCTTTCTTGCAGTATTGTAAGAATGTAAAAAGTACTTTGCACATTCCTCCATAAAAGTCGATCCACATAAAAAAAGCAAAATTCTCCATTATAATAAAGATTTTATTTTCTAATGGTAATAATTCTTTTTTTCCTTTAAGATAGAAATTCTCACTAAAATAGGAGGTACGTTATAACTTCAGATATTTTATTTCACAACCTTCTTCAGTCATCTAGTAAACGAAAAGAAATTTCTTACTCCTGAAAGCTCATTTCAAAACCATCCATTCATTTAACCGTAAAGTAATATACTTTGAATGTTGATCTATAAGAACTGTAAAATATCTATTTATTACTATTCTGATTTTCGTTAACGTAAGTTTCTTAATGGGCTGGAGAAAGCTGAAAGTACGCACATATTTTATTTATAATGAATGCAAGAAATGTGATTTATTGCGGAGATTTAAAACTAAAAGCATAATCTTAATCTACAGTTTTCTAAAAGTTTCCAGTTTTCTCTTCATGGCCAGTTATGTGATTGAAAATCAATGATATTAAGTAGTTGACAAAAAGGAACTTGGTAAATTTGCAAACTTAAAACTTCAAAGAAAAAATTGCATAAAACTTAGCTTTCTTCTAAAGGTAAGTGCTAGTTGAGGAACACAAATCAAGGCCCATTTTAGACATAATGTTCCTGGATTTAATAGGTATTTACTTTCAAATAACCTAAATTGATTTTCTATGTTTTCACGCTATGCTCGTAGTCATCCTCAATGTATTAAATATGCCTTTAAAAGTGTGAATTACCCTGTGTTTGACTTCCCTTTAACCAATCATTAAATGTCTGTATTATTTGATATCTTGACAATTTAAAGATAATCCAATTAGATTTTTCAATTAATAATTCAAATTATATGACTATAGACATTTTATACACATGCTTAGGCATAACCGACTATTTTGACCTTATATTATCGTTCAAATAATCACCTCATAATATGCTAAGATTTAAATGGGCTAGCATTACCAGCTATAATACATACAGTGCTGTAAAAACTACTTTAAAACAATAAAATGATTTATGATGGTTATCATAAGTAATGGCCCTTTCTACAGTCTAAATCCTGAAACGCTCATGATTCATTTATTTTTATTCAAAGCGGAACATAATTTTAAACATATTTTGCCACATTTTAACAGACTCTAGAGCAAGAACGAGCGAATTAAATGAGTGAAATTTTAACTTGTATATTTAGCAACAAAAAAAAAATTTGAGAATTTATGAGAGAATCGTGTCCTAGATACTTTTTCTTCCTTAAAAATAATGCAGAAGAGATTTTACGCTAAGGAAGATAAAAAAATATCCATATTTATATGGTTTGAGGTGAAAATTTATTTGAGTTTCAGAGAGTCTTTACTAAATAGGAAGAATAATTTTTCACTGTTTAGTGGGTAATCATATTTGATACTTTCTGAAATTTTAGATTCAGTATGAGGAATCAAAATTTATTCTGTAACTTTTCGAAAATTCAGGTCATCATAGTGAAGTGTTGTGTAATACAACTAGTTCACCTGGATCATGTATGCATCTTGATAATACTGAGCAGATTTTCCTTTAAGTAGAAAAGAAATATGGAACCCATGCGTTAGAGTCAATTATCTTTATAAAACCCACAGCACCTTTTTGTTGCTGCTGATACTCCCAACGGTTTTCTAATATGCAGAATGCGCCGATCTTAAAAGCACTGAAACCAGATCTATTCGGTTTTGAATATATTTGCATTATTTTTAGACATCTTTATACAGAATTCCACAGACGAATATAAATATATTACATTCTTCTACGTGATCATGTTGCTTTAATATATACCCGACTTTATTGCACTCCTCTTTCATATTTACTTTAAATGTCTACCTTTTTTTTAACCTTAAAGACAGTCAAACGAGCGTCTGTGTGGTTTGTATTTTCCTAGTGTCATAAAACAATGTCATTTTTTTTGTATTTCAGACTTGTATATACATACTTAAGTACACACACACTCATATACATATTATATATATATATATATATATATATATATATATATATATACACCAGGTGATTGCAATTAAACTTCCCCATAAACGGCATCCTACAGCGCAAACGGGTGAACGGAATGCAACGAAATTTTATATATGGGCTATGCACAAGATGCGCTCACGGAATTTCGGAAAAAAAAAATTAGTTCTAAAATGTCCACCAGAGGGCGCCTTCTCGAGGAAAATATGAAATTTAACACAATAAACGACCAAAACGGAATACAGAAACAATATTAACATTTATTGACAAGTTTCTGATAACCTTGTCATCGAACCACATTAAGTAAAGGTAAGGGAGAAACAAAAACAGTTCAGTTTGCAGAAACAAGAACAGATTAGGACGAAATCTTGTATGGGAAGTAGTGCATTATGTTTCTGAGTAGTTTTCGGACGGTTCTGTAAGAATAGCCTGTCTGTCGATAAACTGCACACGCGCTACTGCTCCCAAACTCTGATGTCTCTGACTGTGCGTCAACAGCTGTCTTGACGGCATCAACAAGTACTTGTGTGACACGTTTACGGCCTCTTTCAGGATGAACTCCTAATTTCCCCGTCTCTTCAAATCTCTTAATCATGGCACGGATATTTTAAGTAGACATACCTTTAGTGGTACACGCCGTAAGTTCTTTCTACGACGAAATTCACGAACTGCAGCAGAAGCATTCCCCTTGTTTTTGTAAAACAGCTTCACCAATAACGCACGTTCAACTAAAGAGACCGTCATTAGTACAGCCGGAATCATCGACTTAAACATGACAACGTCAGCAAACGTTTTATACCCTAACGTGTTTTGCATAAAGCTTCCCAAGCATGCAAATCGCGACATTTTTCTCCTACAACTGACAGCTTTTCCTGGTTTTACATTTTATTACTCATAATTCTTGTTCTGGATTGTTAATATTGTTTCTGTATTCCGTTTTGGTCGTTTATTGTGTTAAATTTCATGGTTTTTCCCGAATATATATATATATATATATATATATATATATATATATATAGATATATATATATATATTATATATATATATATATATATATATATATATATATATATATATGTATATATATATATATATATATATATATGGTATATATATTATATGTATATATATATGTATATATATTATTGTATATATCTATATGTATATATATACATATATATATATATATATATATATATATATATATATATATATATATATATATATATATATATATATTGCCGCTTATAATGCTTTTCCCATCAAGGATTCCGTGCTTAAGTGGTTATCGCATCGGACTGGAAGGAAGAGGTCCCCGGCTCAAGTCCCCACAGAAGCGCTGTGGGCAAAATTAAATTAATTAATTTTAATTTAATTTCCTTTGTTCTGTTAATTCTTGAAGTTTCTAGAATATTCTTTAGTTTACTGGAACCGTGTTCCAGAACATTCTGTTAATGTATAAAAGAGCGAGTAACTCAGTTTGCTGGGCAGTTCCCGTCCTGTCAACCAACTGTTTAATGCTAAATAAAGATCTTTGCGTTTCTGTTATTTGGGTGACTCATCTATTCTACCGATATCAACGCGATATTTTCTGGTTAAAATGCCGGGTACACTTAAGAAGTCGCCGTGGAAGCAACAACTGATTTACGCAGAAGTCGCCGGTTGCAAGGACTCTCGACCGCTTACGTTCTTTACAACTCTGTTCCGAGAATAAGAAAAATGACTGTGGTTGATCAGAAATCGTCCCTGCCTTTAGTTACCGTGTATTTCGCCCAGCAATTCCCGAACCCATCTGTCTTCTGCGAAGATCCAGGTCAGGATCCCAGCAAATGGCTAAAGGAATACGAGCGTGTGGCGAAATTCAACCGATGGGACGATAGTATTTGCCTGGCCAACGCATGCTTCTTTTTGAGCGGTACAGCTGGGAAATGGTATGAAAACAATGAAGGAAAGTTGGACTCGAGGGTTAAATTTAGCTAGCAGCTGATACAGGACTTTGAAGACTCTCATCGCTACCTCCAAAAATATCGAAAAGAGCTAGAAAGTAGGGCACATGTGTCCGGGGAGGGCACGCAGTCGTATATACAAAACGTGCTTGAACTTTCTCACCAGGTGAACTCCAGTATGTCAGAAGACGACAAGGTATTCCATTTGATGAAAGGGGTTGCGGAGGATATCTACCAAGCACTCCTCAAAAAAGAAATTAAGTCCACCCAGGACTTTATCAAGTGGTACCAGCACATCGAGGACATGAAGCTAAAGAAGTTATGGGGATGTAAATACAATCGTCTGCCCAACGTGATCCCAATGGCTGCCCTGGACGAGGAGCAATACCTTGTCTCCATTAAAGGCAAATTGTGCAGGAAGAGGTGGAACATGTAGTGGCCTCTTAGATACAGAATCCCGAACGCGGGTACAGACCGTAGAAGACATTGTGAGGGAAGAAGTGGAGAAGTCCCTGGCCCCTATCTGCAGACAGAGAGAGTGGACTGATGTGAAGCCCAGACACCAGCCACCGTATGACGCAGTCGTGAGACGACCCAGACCTGTAGTTCAGTCTGAGCGGAAGACTGGCGTATGGAGGACTGATGACAACCAGCCTGTTTGTTTCCACTGCGGAAGACCGGGACACGCGGTCCGCTACTGTCGAGAAAAAAAATAAATCTTCTATGCCTATAAAGTAGATCGTGGTAACGCTGCCCAACAACGCATAATATCCGGAACCACCACCGACGAATCCAGCTGAGCTTATGCAAGAAGTCCGTCGCCTAGCCCTAACCGACGTCAATCACCTACTCGCCGCTTCAGATCCCCATCGCCGTATAGACGTTCCAGTGTCTCACCTAGCCGAAGAAATCAGCAAAACTAAGCGGTGCGACCTTTCTTGGAGGTGAGGCCGCTGGAAATCAAAATCCTCCCACTGCCGCATAGATGCCGAAGAACTATCTAGAGCTAACCATCGATGATAAACCAGTACTTGCTCTCGTGGACTCGGGCGCATCATTTTCTGTCATCTCAGAGAAATATCGACGTCATCTACGAAAGGTTATGTACCCAACCGATGAAAACATAATCCTCAAGGTCCCCGACGGAAGTCACGTTCGCCCAATGGCGAAATGTGTGATTCGGTTGAATATTAATGGCCTAATACGGCCCTTTGAATTTACAGTTATACCAAAATGCAGTCACGATATTATACTTGGCTGGGATTTTCTTGAAGCCTCTAGGGCTGTCGTCGACTTTGGCCGATTGGAACTAGCTTTTGAAGACATGATGCAAGAGCCGCAATCTTCTGAGACCTGGCAGGTTAATACCCTTCAAGATTTCGTCGTACCTCCTCATTCTATTGCTAAAATAATTGTCACGAATCCAAATATTACTGCTATTACAGACGTGATAGTGGAGGGGAATCGGCTGCTACCGCTTCACAAAGAAGTTTTGGTTCCCGCTACGATCCTGACGTTTCATGATGGTAAAGCCGAACTCTGGGTCACGAATGCTCAACCAGAAACAAGGTTAATTCCCAAAGGTATGTGTGTAGGCTATCGAGAGGCCCTCGACGAGGGGTATTTGAACTACATTTCTAGTTCGTAAACCTATGCGATCACCAAGATGAAAGTGAGCGCTTCTCCGGTCGACTATTCCCAAATGTTAGCCCCTGATCTCACGGCGAACGAAGACAGCAGCTCTTAAAATTACTCCCTGAGTTTCCGGAAATTTTTCCGGAAAAGCAGGAACAAAAGTGAATGTCAAACATAACATAGTCACTGGCGACCACCCACCGATTAGCCAAAGGGCTTACAGAGTATCCCCTGCTGAGCGTCGAATTATACAAGAAGTAGAAAAGATGCTAGACAGAGGTGTTTTTCAACCATCGGAGAGTCCATAGTCGTCCCCAGTTGTTCTCGTAAAGAAAAAGGATGGAAGTTGGCTATTTTGTGTCGATTATCGTCGTCTTAACAAAATCACGACAAAACACGCCTACACTCTGCCCCGTATTGATGACACCTTAGACTGCCTAAAGGGAGCTAAGTTCTTTTCTTCGATAGACCTCTATTCTGGCTACTGGTAGATTGAAGTTGACGAAGCAGACCGTGAAAAGACAGCTTTCATCACGCCAGAATGGTTTTCTGAGTTTAAGGTCATGACCTTCGGTTTTTGCTATGCCCCGGCAACTTTCGAAAGAATGATGGACAACTTGCTGCGACACCTAAAGTGGACCATGTGTCCTTACTCTTGATAAGTTCACCCGCATTAGCAACAACAACGTGATTACATACACGAATGGAAAAAAAATAGTATCGTTAATTTCCATATCCCTGTTATCGATATCTTTCTTGATATATTTTGACAATTATTTCCTTATTTTCCAATTTGAGTTCTGACATTATAATGTTTTACTTCCGTTTTCCTTCTCTAATAAAAATTCGCATTTTTTTCTTCATCTTTGGCTGAGTCGCTTTTAACTGTAATTTAAGGTACAGTCGTACCTCTATATATCGAAGTAGCAAATTGCCGGAAAAAAATTCGATATATAGAATTGAGCTCAGTTTTATCATAATTCTCCTAAAAAAAATTAAAGCTAATTTTCGTATACGAAAGTCCATTTCTAATTTACAAGCGAATCCAATTACATGAAAGTTAATAACTAAAAAATGAATTAATATGAAAGATTTATTGAGTACTACATATTTAAAAAAAACATAATGCAGACAGTGATTACAATGATCACAGTTACATTCTTTTAAAAAAACTACGAATATATCGCTGAACAGCCAGTTTTGCGTAAAGTTCAAAGAAATGTTCGTATTTATTCAGTCCACTAAAAACTTACTTCATCTGGGACATTTTCCTCGAATTGAAGTCCACGACGTATTGTTTCAAATGCCAAAAATTGGGAGATTTTATTCTAAAGTGGAATAAAATCCCCCAATTTGTCTTGAAAAAAATTTCGATATTTAGAGATTTTTTCGATATATAGAAACAATTTTTTCTATGTAATGAACATGGGGATTTGCTAAGAGTTCGATATATAGAAAATTTCGATATGGGGAAGTTCGATACATGGAGGTTCGACTGTATTTGAAAGTGAAACTAATGATCAATGGGAGAAGGTATGATGAGTATTCTTTAGTGTTTTCTTTTAATCCTATGGCTCATAAACACTCGATTACTGATCTTGTATCCATGGAATACACTGTAACTATTTTTGCAAGTCCATCCGTAGAGAGGGAGGCTTCTTCCCCCACCTATCTTCCTAACAGGAGGGGTGAAATATGTGAGTTACTTTTCGTTCTTATAAAGTGAAGGTCATTGACACCACCAGCCTTTTATCTCTTAGATACAACGCAGCAGATTTGTAAGTATTTTTGATAAATCCGATTTTTTGTTTTGTAGCAGTATTTTTGTGGGTTTTTTGTTGATTCCAAAATGTTTTTATTCAAGCAATTGGAAATTTATGCTGGAAAGCAAACGGACGTGCCATACCAATTGAGCAACAAGAGCACGGACATAGTAGAAAGATTGATTACTCCCATCGCTAACACCGGACGTAATGTCACAGCTGATAATAATTGGTTCAGTGGTGTCTCTCTGCTCCAAACCTTATCAGAAATGCATGGCTTGTCTGATGTGGGAACGTTGAAAAAAAAAAAAAACAAGTGTTCAATAGAAATGCTAACAATAGAAAGGAAGCGCTTGAACACCGGATGTTTCTTTGAAGTGGAAGAGAGCTGATTGATGGTCACTTGATTAGGCCATCACTTATGCCTCGTTTACCTCGGTCGATTTCTGAGAGAGTTTTAGAAATTACATCTGTAAATCAACAACGTGACGTTCCTCAAGACAACCTTCCGAGAACCGACGGTGGAAAAAGAAAGCGTTGTCAATCCTGCTGGACCACGAAAACATAGAGACTGATGAAGTATAGCTGTAAGTCTTCTGAGCAAAATTTATGACTGCAACATTGTGCTTTTTTGTATTAATGGGTGTGACAAAGAAATTTCAGAAAAGGAAGAAAACAGTAACTAGTTTGATAGTATAACTTTTTTTTAAATCTATAAACTTTATTATTGTAGTTCCTATTGTAAGTGTCTGAAAAATCTGTAAGACAAATTTGTAATTTTTACATTGAATTGCAGTAGGTCCATATTTTCATCATGCTTTAAAGTTTTTACCCATCATTGTTTTTTTCCGTTAATAAAAGGCAAAACAATGCATACCTCTAGTTATTTACCCCCTTTTCCTTGAAATGAAAGTGTAAAAATTGATATATCATGGTTTTTATGTCATGAATCTCATAGATATGACGACAGCAAATGACGTAAGTATTTTGAAGGACAGTAAACGAGTGTTAAATAAATTTCAATTAAAAGACTAAATATAGCAATGCATGTCCAGACACTGTCTACTGCACCCCTGATTTAATACGTTTCAAGGATATAATATAAAACATTTTGGGAATTTGAAAGAGATCCGTTTTTTTCCTGTTTCACTTGAAAATAATGTATTGTATAAATGAAAACTTCTTTAATGTAGAAAATCTAAGAAAAATTTTCTTGGAATAAGGACTATCATTCTAATTATGGTATTTAAGAATATTTCCATCTTTTATTTAATTTAGGGATCTTGTTGTTAAAAATATTAAATTGTTAATAGATTCTACGATTCTTTTTTCCTTGTGTATGTTTGAATCTTCAAAAGTTAATGCTTCATAGATGATACATGTTAGACCTCAGTAATTCATATAAGTATACCACAGAAACGTATGCTTTAAAGCAAATTTCAAAGACGTTGTTGTTAGTATAAAAAATAAATATTTTAATTTGCAGAATATAATAAAGGTGCTTATCACAAATCATACTTTAAAATTATTTTTAAACTTTAAAAAATTCTTAACAGAAGAGTAATATTTAAAAATCGATAGGATGTCATGAATATACATTGATTTAAAGTCAAAAAATAAATTTTGCTAAGAATACGCTCACTTTATGCTAGGATATTTTACAATTATCTATGTTGATTTTGGTATTAATATATTTAAAGCAATTCTATACGTAAGACTTTAGATTGAAATTGTTTATGGGTTATAATTTATACATTTTCACTAAAATATAAAAGTTTTTCTTGTATCCCATATTAAGCTGTCAACTGTTACTAATAAGATAAATTAGGATTCTGGAATTTATCGCATTCCAAATGTATTTTATTCTTCCTATAAAGGAATGTTAATAGTATTCACATAATTTACGCATCAAAAGGCAAAAACTGAATAACAATTCCTCACTATGTATTAATAAATGGAAATTTATTTTGAAATATATTAGTGAAATTCTAGCAATTCTTTACAGAATGTAAATTTCATAAAGGAATTTCAGTCTCAGTAACCTCTTCGAATATATACCTATGTAATTCTCCAATTCCACTGTAGCAAAAATACTGCTGTAGTTTACTTTTGATCTGTAACCAAAAAATAGTGCATCATGATTTTCATGCATTTAGATTTTGATTTCTTTCCCCGCTTAATGTATAGACACGGGTAATATTTATGTAATACCCCTTTAGAAAATTGAACTTTCCTTACTTTGCTCATACAGGGGCTTCCACAGATGATGTATGTAGAAATGGTGTTTTTATACTTTCTAACTTATCAAGGCGTTTAGGATATTTAATTTGCATTAATATTTAATAGGTAAGAGATTTTATTAATACAAATGTATATATATATATATATATATATATATATATATATATATATATATATATATATATATATATATATATAATCACATCGTGACCGAATTTCGACCGCACAATCTTTTTATTTGCCTTAAAACGACATTCTTCTTGTGACTTCATTGAAGTCTTTGAGACAGCCTGACTCCGACAAATCAATATATGGAGTTATTAATATTATTTAGACAAATGTGGTGCATTATACATATAAATAAATAAATAAATAATATATATATATATATATATATATATATATATATATATATAAGTATATATATAAGTGTATATATATAAATTGATTGATTGATTCATTGATTGATTTATATGTATAATGAAAATATTTGTCTAAGTAATATTGGTAACTCATATATTGATTTGTCGGAGTCAGGCTGTCTCAAAGACTTCACATTGAAGTCACAAGAAGAATGTCGTTTTAAGGCAATAAAAATATTGTGCCGTTGAAATTCGGTCACCGATGTGATTATTACAATCGTGACTGGCTATATGGTCACTTCGAAGTCTCCTTGACTCGATTGTCTATGCGTTATTAGGTTTAACGCGCTGTTGAAACTCATTATCAGTCAAAATTACCCCTTTTAACATTTTTGTGTTAATATAGCTCATTATAATGATGCAAAAATTTATAAAAATATGAATCGACAAATAGAAATGATAATATCATCTTTCCTTCTATACTTGATAAATTACATACAAAAATGCATTTAATGCATAATTCTTTGTGGATAGAAACATAGCTGGTAGATGTTATTTCATTTATCCAAATGCTAGGAAATTGTAAAAATTGTAATGGTTTGCCTAGAATTGTATAACAACCATTTTTTTTCGCTGAACATTATTGCATACAAATCTAGTCATAAGAATACTTGGGTTTAATACTTCAGAAATTCTTTTACAATCGTATCGCGTTTAGTAAAGAACTATGAACATGGTTGTTGGAAAATAACACGCAAAACCATTTTCTTTCTGCTTTCTTCAGATTTACGTGATATTTATACCAACATCTGAATCGATTTGCTTCCCCAATGTCCCCAATAAAATTAAATAATCATTTTTACAATGTAACTCTTGATATTCTTGAAGGCGTTGTCTTAGATAAATATAAATGTAGAAGTTCAGTAATTGTGACCGACAATGTTTAGCCACGCCCAATTAGTTTATCAAAGGTAGGAAAAGTACTATGAGCTCTTCACATATATCTCAAGGGATTCTGAATAACTTTTCTGGAAACGTAAATCATATTTATGAATTACCGTTGGTTAGGATACGAGAAAAACAATCTTGGATTCGTTGATTAAATAAGAAGTTAGTATTAACAATTTAAAAGGGAGAATTTCCTCCGGAATGAGGAATCTATATTTAATGACTTAAACACATTACTTTGCCTCACCCAAATGTTATGCTGGCTCTTACTGCATTATAGCGGAAGGAATAAATTATTTTTCGTATATTCAATTTTATCTAAAAAGATAAATAAGCATTAAATCTCCGCTGATTAGTTTTAAGATTTAACGTTTTGTTAAAAAATATAGGTTAATTTTTATTAAATATTATTTCTGTGAACAACGTTTTTTAACTGAGAGAATTTATTTAATGGTTTTGTATATTTGACACTATAAAGATATTTTTATAGTTAGAGTTTGTAAAAAACTTCTGCCAGGATCCGAGTAGAACCTGGGTTACTTAACATTTAAGTAGGTGTTCTAGAAATTGAACTATCCCGGCAGTACGAATAACTTTCACTTTTTAATTCCATTCCTCTCGTATATCCCCTTTTTCTCAGGGAAATGAAGCATTATTTTGGTATTATATATTTCCTTTATTTATTTCTTTATTGATTGAATTTTTTTCCCACCATAATATTTATCATAGTTTGTCTAAGGGATCAGTCTTCTTCTTTTACAATGCGCTGCAGTCATTTAATAATTATATGACGATTCCGGGCACTGAACTCTGGTTTATCAACTTCGAAACCGGCGTTTTATCAACTGAACTATATCGGTGATGTGAGGAACATTAGTTTTCTCTATTCCGTTCCTCACGAAAAAACAAAGTATTTTGTATCTATCAAAGCCTCTATTAGTACAATAAAACAAACTTGAAGTAACATGCATATGATTATTTGAAGGCCTAATCTGAATAGTCTACTTTTTAAAAAAATGGAGTTAGCCTCACTTTCATGTTCATGCAAGTCATTTTTATCTAATTTTTAAACTGGTACACCTCCAGCTTATTTCTGCTGCCACAGAGGGCATTATAAATCAGACTTCAGGAGTCATTTCTCAGCACTCATGAGACTTTAAGGCTCTCTATCACAAACCCTGCTATTAAAAATCTCCCTCTCAATTAAAATGAAAAAGAATGGAGTTGCACCACTACTCAAATAAGGCCTTAATTTAATGCTTAACTTGAGTTTACAGTGACATAATTATAATCCAAAGTAAAAGGGTATCAAGCTTATTTAACTGCCCGTTTAATTCACTTCTTCAACACTAAAATTGCTATGACTATTACAATATGTATTTGAACTATTTTTGCAGTCATTATGTATTAAAACATATATTAATCTGTCTAAAATGACACTTAAACATTTATCCCACGTAATCAAATAAAAACATTCTTCCGCACAACAAGATATTAAAATGTACTTACAGAGACTTATAGTTTACACATTGTGTGCGTTTAAGCTATACATTTCTCTTTTCTGTGAATATGACACACACTTTATCATTTATCCGTCATATTATTAATTTATTCGGTATTAATATTAATCACTCGTGATTATTAAATCCAAACTTTTCCTGGGATCCCTGTTTCAAAGATTCAGAAACAAAAGATTTAATTTTCACTACAAAATTACTCTTTCTGGAAGTTTTAAGACCTTTACTTCGAGAATACAACTATTGACTCTAACTCACTTCGAATCAGTCGTAAACGGCGACGGATCTCTGATGCTATATTCGAAAGAGAGATAAGTTTTTATCGCCGTATAAGTTTCCTCAACAATTTTAATTAAGAACTTTTTAGATAGTTTGAAGGAAGGAAAATATTATCCGTTAGAAAGTATGCCTACGTTTTATGGCACAATATTTGTTTAATAAGATATAAACAGGACGAAGTTATAAAACAAACTGCTTATTAAATTAAGACGGAAGTAAAATTCGTTATCGTGGGGGAGAATGTATTAAAATAGCATTTCATATTGTTAAGATATTATAATGTTTTAATAATTAGTGTCTCGCCCGAACCTGAAAATTATAAATCAAAATGTGAATTTTCTATCTAAACATTTTGTTCAAAATTGCTTTGTGGTATGGTAAAATTAAGATCCCAATTTTTCCAAATTAATATTATAATTAAACTTAATACGTTTTTAATAGCGCCATCTATATCATAACCTAAAATTTCCATTAACCTTTTAATCTCATTATATTTTTGTGAATTAACTAATATAATATATTTTGTAATTCATAAATTTAGAAAAAGAAACCATAAACGAGTTGAAAAATATAACAGTGGATAAAAATCTGAGAGACTGTCTGGAAAGAAACTACCTCACAATGTCTGGTCGCTCAAATGTTAGGGGATCTGTTTTCAGATCCGCGTTTGATTACCAATCTTGTAGATTATGCATCCTAATGAAAATAAAAGTAAATAGACGAAGTCAAATAGAATTTTAAAAATATACTCACTTGGACATATCCATGGGTTTTGCAAATATGAGCTAAATAACTAGTCATTCAATTTAATTTATAGGACATTTTCATAGAAATTTCTTACAATATTGTTTATACAGATATGTTTTCTTTCATGTTAAAATTTGTTTTAAAGTTCGGGTCATAAATTAAGTATTTAAGCAAGAAATGTTTTAAAAGGAAATTTATTTTACATGCTAGATTGAGTGCAATATAATTAAATAGTAATATAATTAAATATAATAGTAATATAATATAATTAAATAAGTAATAGTAATATAATTAAATCAGACATTTAAAGCCAATTTGGGAAACAGAACTGTATTTAAAGGACGCATATCAACAAAGACACTGAAAGTCCCCGTCTTGGCCTATTCTGATCTTAGAGCTAGTAATATGTGACAAAAGGAGTCAATAACCAATAAACGCATAAGTATTAATTGTCTAAAGATATTTTGGAAACATTTATTTTCTTCGATATATTTATTATGACCTTCTGAAATATATGTATTTTTTTTTTAATTTCAGCTATCCTAACTACGTTTTTGGTAAAAAGCATAGTCTAATTGCCTCAACTGGCGTCGCAGTTGAAAGATATTGGTATTTACTGAAGCAAGATGAAACAAATTATTCAGTAGTAATGACCTTATTATAGCTTCCTATTACCTTCCTAGCCTTAGGCAATCACTTTAGATTACCTGTTTTTCGTACTTAAGTTGTTTTACCTCAGTGCTTACAACAAATTTGTGTTGCCTGTAAGAATTGTTTAAAATGTGCCCGTATTAGCATACAGAACTGTCATAATTTACCAGTTGCAATGCCATTCCTTTATTTTTTGAACTTATGAACTCCCATGCAGACATTTTTTTTCAATTATTTTCTCTTTCCTTTTAACTCGGAAAACAGAGGTAGCGACATCCCAACCGTATGAGTATAATGTATTTAATATCGCTGATGATGAACTCCAAGAAGAATAGTAAGTTTTACAATTAAGGCTGCTATGTACTAACCCCATTGGATTCGCTCACCTCAATGTTAACTTATGGAGAAAATTTATCCACGGATTGCCGACTTGGATTCAAAGATTTTTTTTTTAAATTGTACTCCATCATAGAGAAAGAAATTTTACATTTGTGTACATTTTCCTTTTTTTTTTAAAATGCAATTAATATTTTAAAATTTAAATTATTCGGAGAAAAATCTGATATAGTGTGTTTTAAACGCTCATAAATTAATTCGGTGGATGAAATTTATAAAATAAATCCTATAGCGCTTTGCAGAAAAGTTTAGGCTATCTCACATAACCAATTTTATTTGATTATCAGCATTTATGTACCTGTAAATAGCTGACAAAAATACAATTTAAATAAAAAATTTGGGGGCAGCGCTCCCTATAGAGAGAGAGCCATTACAATCCCTCAAAATGTCAATCCTAAGGGGGATGGAATTCTCAAACTGTCATCTGGACTCCTCTCACCACAAGAGTCTGCAAGAAGAGGAAAAGGGAAGAACGATTTTTTTTCTTAGTACATAGCAGCCTTAATACTTCATATCCAATGGTCTTTAGTAGCTTTTTATGCTTATGTTACAAAGTTTGCTTATCTTTAAAACATCGAAGAATCAATCGCTCCTTTTCTCAACTAAAAACATCATATTAGTGATTCGTAAACAAAACTCGCACCTTCTACACTTCAAAAACTACTACATTATTACGCAAAATACGTTTGACAAGCCAAGTTTCGGAATGTTTCGTATAAAAGTGAAAACGTAGGTACTTGCATCTTTGTTATCATTCCCCTTTTCCGATTATAATCTGTTTACTTCAATTTGATGTGTCATTTCGGATGAACTGTACCAAGATATTTCTACTTTAATAATTTCAACAAGGTCAAGCTTTATGTCTCTGTAAACATTTTGTTCGGTAAAAAATTTAGCTGCTTTTTGATAAACTTACCATAATACCATAAACGTAATTTTTGAAATTACATATTTTATTGACTCCAAGTATTTCATTTAAATCCGAATTAAACGTTTGAAATCTGGACTGTTCAATGTATGTTATAAGAATGCATTTTCAGCAGTCTTTGGTCAAGATTAGTCATTATTTGTCTTTCTTGTGGTGTGACTATGAATTTCTCTAATGTCTTAATAATCCCTTTGAGTGGCGATTTCGCGCACATATAAAAATGCATTGAAAGAATCTTTGAAAATGTTCATTTATGGTATTTCAGGGGATGCGAGGTATCTAGAAGAGTGTCTAGGGACATCAGCCCTGTTCGTTCAATTACAGATCTCGTACCAGCAAGACCCGATACAGTTTTTTTCCCATAAGAAGAAAATAGACTACCATTTTCAAGTTGCATGGGATACTATTTTAGTAAATAAAACTGTTACTGTATATTTTCATGTTAATTAATGATTATTTTCAATGGGGGAATTTTTACTTTTGATGAAATGAACTGAGCTGCTTTATCAAAAATTAATTATTGTATTGAGATATAAAATATAAGATATTGTAACGACCAGATTTTTCTTAACCAGTTCAGCTCCAGACTATTCTATTCACAAATGTGAATAGAATTGTCTGGGGTTAGTTGGCTAGTTCTCAAACCTAACCATGAATTAAATAGATGACCCAACGATGAATTTATCATTTTTACCATAAAATGAAACAAGACCATTCAGTTAAATGTTATACATCCCGTACGGGTAATACGTCTGGAAGGGGTCTAAGATAGAATCGTGACGTACGCAGTGCACGTCTAGGGTGAAGGGATTAAGACTATTTTTTTCTTTTTTCTTCGGATAGTGGCACTACGCGCCTTTTTTTATGAGTAGGCTCTAGGGAGTCGAATGGGGATGTACGTGCACATGATATATGTTAAAAAGAATTTTTTGGGGGATTATTAATATTTGCTATATGTGCTTTTATGTTTTGTGGAAATTGTGAAAATCTAAAATAAACCTGTGAAAATGTACTACAGTCTGGAATTTATAAAAAACCTACGCTACTGTACAGACGACTGATTTTTGCTGGTAGCGGTGGGATCGAACACACGCCTAGGAAGAGACTGGTTTTAGACAGAAGTATCCTCGGAGGCGTGGGTTCAATTCCACCGCTGCCACCTAAATTCCACCGTCTCTACGGTAGCGTGGGTTTTAATAAATTCCAGACGTTAGTACATTTTTCCAAATTAATATGATGAAATATAAGGTTAATATGATGAAATAAAATATTTCTAAAAGAAATATCTCCTTAATGACATTAAATCTTGTCGTTATTAGCGATCGGAAATTTTTGTTAAAGAAATTATGGATTAAGAAACACAAATAATAATTAACAGAAGGCAAATATTTAACAGTACTATAATCTCGGTTATCTCTCTTCAAATGGCTGCCTATAAAATTATATCATACTTTGTTTATTTTGGTCTCCTGGATTAGATTTTACTTAATTTTAAAAGGAAACTCAAGATGAATCAATAGCCGAGAAATTTTTGTTTACACGCTGTTGTAAAGGACAATCCTCTGATATTAAGACAGGAAAATTTATTTTCTTTAATTGCCGAATATAAAGTAAACAAATCTTTGACATCTTTGTTTCGTTTCTAGGATAATAAAATAAGATTAAAATAGCAGGTTAATTATAAAATTATATACATTTTTCAACATGAAATATAAATTCAATTTATTTAAGTACATATATAACAACAAACAAAATAGATAGAGCAAAAAAAAAGAAAAAGAAAATTTTTAAGACCCTTTTTGTTCCTTACAATGGCATCGTTTGCAATCTGTAACATTTTATTTATGATAAACGTAATTCTTCCAATGAAGTAGACATTTTATCAGTTAATGTCACTCAGAAATAATCGATACTATCTTATCCGATGGGCCCTGAAGGAAAAACATTGTATGAGTGGTTCATAATTCATTTCTTCACCTTAGAATGAACCAAAACTAATGCTGTAATGAGGTAAATGCGTGTATATCCTGAATAGGCAATTAAACGAGACACATTTGACTGTTATTGCGATATACTTTCAGCTTTTCCCTCACCAGTTGAGTTTAATAAAAAAGCAGATATTCAAGCACTTCAATAAGTGCATTTAGAAATGTTTTTCTTCTTGTAGAAAATATGATATAAAATTTCAATTCAGTTAATTTAAAGAGAAAATCAGAAAGACACAGAATGAGGGTTAACGGTGAAGACAAATAACATACACTCAATCACCTTCGTTGTAAATTTTTGTCCATTCTCATACAATAAAGATTATGCTTAAAATGTTTTTTCTCATTGAACTGAAAATATCACTCAGATACACACACACACACACACACACACATATATATATATATATATATATATATATATATATATATATATATATATATATATATATATATATATATATATATATATATATATATATATATATATACATATATATAAAGAGAGAGAGATAGATATTTTTTTTCAATGCGGAGGCACTTGTCGCGAAGCCATTCGCCTATAATTCACCGCAGTTTTACTGGCCATTTTATTATGGGGGCACCTAATAGGCGGACCAGCATTGCCCCCTATGAAGGGACGATACAAGCGGAGGCATTTTTTTGGCGCTTCGCTAGGATTCGATCCGAGAACCCTCAGCACCGAAAACCAGCGCGCTGTACTACAAGGCCGCCACGGCCATATATATATATATATATATATATATATATATATATATATATATATATTCATACATACAACTAAAATGAGAAAACACTGCTTTTAGAAAACAGAAAGATATACCCAATCGACAACATTCGTAAGGTGTTTAGTCTTTTCTTTTAAACCAAAAAACCAAAATCAGATAAAGTTTACAGAAAAGTGTAATAAATGTCCATGTCTGAATTATGCCTTAACGCAAAGTGCATTAATATTCATTAAACAGAAATCTATCGTATATCTCATTGAGCGCTTACGGTGCAGAAAATATTTAGCTTCTCTAGTCATTCATCCTGATCAGGATTTGTCGTTTATTCCTTTCCCATACTATTTTACTTAATTAACTAAGTTAGATTCTTATCCGTTTATCTCTGAACTAGTGAGCCAAAGCACTGGATAAAAAATCTTAATGAGATTTGAATCTGAACGCTATCAACAAAACTTTTCGAGTTCTCCAAACCGTTTCGTAGAAAAACGAAATGAAATACTGAAGACTGAAAAATAAAGTGAAACCAAAAACTGAAGAAATACCATAAAAAGAATTTTTTTGAAATTAAGGAAGCTTTGCTGTCACTGAAGTTTATCGATGTCAATTAATCATTTATTTACACAAATTTTTAGTTCTAACTTTTAATGGAATATTTTTGTTTTCTTTTTTTTTTCAAACGGTTTTAACAAATCACTGTCCAACTGTGACTTTGGTTTAGTGAACCGATTCTTTTGCTCTTTTTATATAACGGTAATTAAATTGATCAATATTTGAAGCACCTCGCTTGAAATTCTTCGAAGTTTGTAAGAGTTTTCATTATTTTAAACTAAAGTATTTTCCATATTAAAGTACAGTAATTTTTAAGGATTTTAATAAACTTTTGTCTACTTGTTTATTACGTAGAGTGATTATATGTTTTAAAATTTACAATAATTTAACATTAATCATAATTTTTTCCAATTGGTTCAAATGATTATTGACTGATTGTTGGTTCTTTTGATCTATATTAATTAGTAAATATTTAAATATAATTTCAAATTTATATCTAATCAATTTTTCTGACGATGTACAGATCGGTACGAAAACTTTTCTAACTGTGATATCGTCAACAATTATTTCCATTCCAATATTGCGTAACGCAAGCAAAAAGAGCTAAAACATTAATTTCGAAGTTCCAAGTGTACGAATTTCCGTGCACAAAATTATAGCCAAGTATAACTGTGTCTACAAAATTATAGCCAAGTATAACTGTCTCTAAGATGAGCCGCTACAGAAAAATACAAATATCTGAAATTTATAAGAATAGTAAAATGAATTTCATTGCTTAGAAAACATTCGTCATATTTAAAAACATATTCCTCCCCACTTCATGAATTCCAGGTGTTGAAGAAAAATGCATTTATCTAATGATTTTTCTTTTATTTCACATATAAGTCTTTGTACTGGATAGACTATTTTTATCATAAAAAAATTGGTAATATAAAAAATTATTAACTGGCTGCATGTATTCCCAGGTTGATTCAAATATACCACATAACTCTCCAAAAGGCATTTCATATTTCGATGAGTTTGATGATAACGGTATACGGAGCTTACATAATCACGTGGATTTTTTTTTTCATCAGGGAAGAAAACTATTCATTTCTACTGGTTACTTCTAGGTGGCGCTAAATAAAATATATTATAGATGTGACATCCATAAAAGAGAGTGAAAGACAGTTAAAAAAATAGATGCTGTAATTTAACTAGATATTAATTTCATATATGACGGTTGATCACTTCATGTATGCGAATAAAAAAATATAGGCAAAATATCCCGATAAGCTACATTTACAAAAGTTTTTTAAAGTAGAGCAAGAAATGCTTATTTTCTTATCTCTTGTTACTCTATTAAGTCTATTAGCTGTATCAATTTTCCTTTTGTATAATAAAGAAATAACTTTGGAAAATATCCAACGTATAAAATGGCGATGGTTTTAGCATGCGACTCTTTAGATTGCAAGAAAACACAAACGCTAATATATTATGTGTTTAAAGATAAGTTGTTTCTGAAGTTATAAATGATTTAAATACCATAATCAACCAATATGTCTAGAAAAGAATATCCTGTAAAAATTACTCCTAACAGAGGAATGCTAGATTTAACAGCTTTACTCCTGTTAAATCATGAAGGTTTACGTTAGAAATTCCAGTAACTGAAAATTTAACAATCCTGCAATCCCTCTTCCATTTACCTCTACATAAGATCATAGTAGATTAGAGGTACTGAGGATACGTCTTCTACTTATTAATTAGAGTTACTAAGTAACAAACAATCATGCAAACTATTTTCCATTTCCCTTTTCAAACACTTTAGTTGATCAGTAACACTGAAGATTAGGCTTCGATCTCTTCTTTATAATTACTAAAAATGAAAAATCATGCAAACTATCATCCATTTACATTTACATACAGCTTAGTAGATTAGAAACATTGAGGATACGACTTCCACATATTCATTAGAGTTTCTTTAAAATGAAAAATCATGAAAACTATCTTCCATTTACCTTTTCATACACATTAGTAGATCGAGAGTATTTAAGATGTAACTTCTCCTAATTGATTACTTCCGAATATTAAAGTTATTCCGATTCATCCAACTGCAGATTTTCAGTTGTTTTAAGTTCCTGTGAATGAGGACCCTTTTTCGTTAAATTGTTCGGAACTAAAGAGGACAGAATTTTTTAACTATCCCCCCACCTTTTTTCAGTGATATTCAGAAACGCCTTTAGTTCGATGTAAAAAACTGATGGGTGTTGGTCACGCAGTTTACATAAAGTCAGAAAATATGGTATTCAAAATAATTATGTATTCTGTCATAATAACACACAAGCAACTACTGAATGTTGATGAAACGGACCAAAAAGATTCAGAAACGAGAGATTTTTACATTCGTGGAAAAATATCTAGACGATTTTAAACCATTCTAGAAAGTTTCTGGGTGATGAAGTGAATGTCTCTAAAATGTTACTTAAAGTTTGTATCATTTAAGACTTTTTAAATGCTCTCAGAACAGGTATATTTGCAAATGTCGCTGTTTTGATCTCTGCAACATATTTTGAGGATGTAAGCAGACATTTTTATTATATTTTTTACGTAAAATATTTGTAACTGACACTTTTTGACTAGAAAAGAAAAGTATAAAATTGCTATTAGTGCAACTAATTGAAAATTTATCTCATTACGTGTTTCTAGTTATAAACGACGTTTCTCAACGCTGTTTAAAAAATCTTGCAATTACGTGTCTCTAATGACATGATAATCTGGGAGGTCTTTACCATTAAGCAAATATATATAATAATGGATTTACATTTGTAGAAATAAATGAAGTAAGAGAATTTAATTGGTGTAAATATTTCTTTTTATTATTTTTTCCTCAGGCTTTATTTATCTTTAAAAATGTTATCGGTAAAATCAATATTGAAGCTGACCTTTTTGACCACTAACAAGCGTATGCGCTGAACGTATATGTCGCAGATTAGATCCCTAAAAGTTATTTAGGTCATTTTTGTGATTTCACTAGTTTCTTAATTTGAGTTCATTAATAATAATGCCTCCGCTTCTGAATTTTAATTGTTCTTTCTTTCTTTGCCATTTTGTGCAACTGTGTCCTTAGAAAAGAAAACTTTCGATAAATGAAAAGAAAAAAATCTCGAACTTACTTAAGGGGAGTAGAATCTGGTAGTTTTTAAAGTATTTAATAGTCTAGTTGTGTTAATCTCATTAAATGGAGAAAGAAATTTTAGGCAAATAGTTTTATTTAAAAGGAACTACTTTCAATATGGGTCCATGTATCATTTTACGATTTATGAAAATCGTAAGGTTAGAAATTTCATCGGCTTTGATTTCATTTCTTTTGTAAGTTTTACGGGCTGAAATCAATGTCTATTTGCATTTAAGTTTTAAGAAGTATTCTCACGCTGTTAATGTAACTTTGAGAAGAGGTAATCCTATGAGACTAACGTAAAAATATATTTTGGCATTTGCTTAAATTTTGTTAAACAATATATTTTTCAAACTGAAATACGTTTATGTTTACATTAAATTTTAAGAGGATTTTGTATTGCACATGTAATTCTGTGATAGAGCATTCACAGGAGTGAAGTTATAAAATGTGCACATAAATCGAAAATTTATCAATGACAACATAAGTATACATATTTTGTCATTAATTCACATATTTTGAAATTTATTCACAATTTAATAGAAATTCTGCAATGTTAATCGTTCATTTACAGATATGACAAATCCTGGATGCAAATAGGAAAATGTATTTCAGAATTGGTTTGTAATTTATTACATCTTGC
This sequence comes from Dolomedes plantarius, assembly GCA_907164885.2. Classification (NCBI taxonomy): domain Eukaryota; kingdom Metazoa; phylum Arthropoda; class Arachnida; order Araneae; family Dolomedidae; genus Dolomedes; species Dolomedes plantarius. The sequence continues at coordinate 139,817,387 of OU015501.1, forward strand.
ACAGCTCTTCGTATTATAATTGTCACACATTTAATACGACAGAATATTTTCATGACTAAAAATTATTTTTATTAAAACTAAAAAGCATATACGAGAATAAATATTGGGTATACGTAAAATTACTTTATTTTTAATCCCGCTAGTTTACAGTAACTTAGCGTGTATTGAAAATTAACCAGGCGTTTCATACGAGATAATTGACTGTGATAGTTATAAATGTTTGTTTATAATCTTCGACGGTAAGCAAAATTCGGCTGCTTTTTGACGCAATAGTTTAGAATGAAGCCTTAATTGAAGCCTTAATTTCAATCATTTTTGGTTCTATTTTAAGCTTTTAACATGATGCATTTTAAATAGATTGGACAATGACATTTTTGCTCTTTTCGTAAAATTACTGATATTGTACAACCAAAGCACCTATTTTTTTTCATTAAAAGTAATGTGATACAACTACAGGTCCTACTAATGACCATATTAATATGGAGTTAATAATAAATACTTTTGTATTTTATTTAAAATTTCCCATACGAAAAAAAATTGAAATTGATATGAAAAATTAATATGAAAAAAATAGAAATTGATTTGAAAAATTAATATGAAAATAATTGCAATCCAGTAGCTATAGACTTTTTTTCTGATAACTAGGTAATCCATAAAAATTTTTATTGTTCATGTTTTGAGAATGTTCAAGAAAATGCAAAATCTTTCACAAACTGAAAATCATTACTAAATTAACCTGAATTTTTCGAAACAAGTTAGCTTGTTTTATTTAAAGCTAAACTCTGTTCTCACTAAATTTCAAAGTTTAAATATTTGCAATACATAAATTACTCCATTCTCTGAAAAACAAAGTAATTTTTAAATACAATCAAAAATGTTATTTAACTTGAAAGTAATTCATACCACTGGTAAGCTAAATCGTAGCTGTAAAAATCTAGGCTGTTTTGAAGGCAAAGCGTGAGAGCTTCGTATAATGGCTGGATGTACAGAGACAAAGGAGTTAGCACACCACGGCGACAGAGAGTGAATGGGTTTTCCAGTGAGAGCTCTTTCTGATGTTGGTAGCTTATGTGTAAAGGGATTAATAATGATAATATTAGTTTTTATGATTTATGCATAGTTGAACAAGAATCTAAATTTATACTATGTCAAGTTGCTACCGTTTTGGATATTACAATTCATTTTCTCCTTAAAATATATGGGGAGAATTAAAATTTTGCCTACTGTATTGTGAAAGTCTAAATGAAAATGCATATCCAAATCATATTCAAAATTGCAAAACTAAGCTTACTTAAATGTAGTGAACCATGTACCATTCATGAAAATGACTAAGAAATGAGTATGAGAAAAAGCAATGGTATTTCAATCAGTCTGAGCCGTAGAACTAATGATATAGACGCATAGGCTTTATAAATCTTCAAAGGAAATACTAGGAGAAAATTGAAAACTTCGAAAATGAATTCCACTGTTTTACTCAAGCTTCGTTAATGTTTTAGTAATTAGTTTGCATTATTTCAAGATTGTTTCAAATTTACCCACAACTGAATATATTTATTAGGATCACATCATAGAAATTTCCCTTCTTACATACTTACTGCATTCTTAGTAAGTCGTTCTTGGTAAAATGAATGTCAGAATGAAATAATTAGACCCAAGTTTATTTAAGCATCCTAATTTTAACGCTAATCTTTTTAATCAATATAAGATACTTTTAAAACTTATTTTCAATTGACGGGGTAAAGTACCTTTATTACCAAATTAGTTTACAAACTCGATCAATTGCTTTATATATCTAAAAAGGTAGAAATCTATGCGTTGAACATTTGTACATGCATACAACGTAATGAAAAGACTTTCAACTTGTTCTTTGTTAAAATATGCGTAAATAAAACAAAAGATTTTTAGTGTATCTCACTTCCAGTAAATAAATTATAGTTAGTTCTATGTCCTAAAATAGTGTTCGTTCTATACCCTAAATAGGATGTTCTTCGACTAACTTTAATAGACAATGCCTTGTCGATTGTAGATAGTTCAAAAGACTAATGCAATATAATTTCTTTCGCTTCTGTTAATTCAAGCCTCGTCTATATACCTGTGTTCATAGTATTCACCACATTTTGGCTATTTTGTAACTTTATGTGCAATCAATATCAAATAAGGAAGTAAACAAATATAATATATTTGGATGGAAAATCATTTAATGTTCTTAATCAACTTCTTGAATTAAAACTGCCGAGGTTTTCAATTTTAGTATTAAGGCTTTAAATAACTTTTTTTTAGATTTTGCTACAGAATTTTGCTTCTCATAATAGTTTTTACTCATGCAAATCTAAAATTAGCAGTTTTATAATTTATTTTCTTTTAAGTAACCATAGCGCTGCAGATTAGCAGGGAACTTACATTATATTAACTTTAATGCAATTAGTTCATGAATTTTAACATATCAGTCTGAGCTAAATCCTAGCATATTAAATCTCCACTAAAGGGTTAATTACTTTACCTCACAAGTGAAACAAATATCGGTAGCTTATTCTAAATATCATTATCACATTACTGGCACATTGAAGTGAGCAGCAAAGATTTATGATAGGTATTTATGCTTCTAATTGCTTTAAAATTGAAATAAAGGTTTAATTTTACTATGACGTTAATATTAAATATGTGTACACTTATTCAGTTGCAAGGCAAAGAACAAATTAATAGACTTTGAATGCTTCTTCAAAACATAACATTCCTTATTTCTTTTTTATCTAAGTACACACTTGCAAATACCTATAAAAATCAAATTTTGAAAGTTAACTTTTACATTCAGTTAAGAAGGGGAAAATATTAATATGCACGAAAGTTCCATAATGTTATTTGATCAGGAAAATGCAACACAATGGTTTATATACTAATATTCCATTGTCAATTCTACGTATATTTTTAAATTTATTAGATTAACACTGTTCCATATTTTCTACTTTTCATATCATCGGGCATTGGGCTTGTGCATTTGGTAAAATATAATTATTTTTTAACGTCGGGATTTTACATTAAAATTTGTGTGGTATTTTTTTTTCCTTTATGCTTTGAGCCTTGAACATCTTTCTTAATATCCGAAAATTTGGGTTTAAAATCCTCTGGTAGATTTTCGAATCTCACGTTTGAGAGCAAAATTCAAAATTTAGTCACCTTTCTCATACTAGCTAAATAACAGAAGTGAAAGGTTCTCTTAACGTTAAATAGGAAGTAATTCTTTGTTATCGTTATGATTACCTAATTTGAATTCCTTTATGGTGCTGCGAGAATCCAGATAGCGATGTTGTTTATACCCGTAATTAAAAGCTTGCAACTGAAAGGAAATTAAATAATTTCAAATCATTTTATAAATTAAGAGCTAATGACTGAAAATAATACATTCATAACTCATGCTTTAAACAATTACGACTTCTTAAAGGAAAGAAAAATGCATGTTTACGTAATGCATTGCACGTGATTACATATTTTTCACTAAAGGGAAGCCAAAATATATGATCCCATTAATCTTCAATTGATGGAAATTTTAAAGTACAAACACGTTATTATTTGTGGTTTATTAATTTACGAGGCAATTTGAGAAGCTTGATTGATAGCCTCTCAACACGGAAATCTTTGCAAGTGTTGCCATACAGATAGGTAATAACAGTTTTTCATCTTTTGTTCCAACATCAAAAATGTTCTCAGAATCTTATTTCTCACCGCGTGCAATAGCTTTTCGTAAGTTGAGTAGCTTTTAACAAGGAAGCTGTTTATCAAGTCTTGAAATTTCTCCTGTCAAAAAAACTGATTTTTGCTTTCTTTCTCTTTAATACATCCTATTTTCTCAAGAGCTGAATTATCTTGGTAAGATTTATTTTGAAAAGTATTCAACACAGGAAATTAATCATTTATAAAGGTGAACGGCGAAGCTACGAAAAGAAAAATTTTGAAATATGTATCATGTAAGAGTAATATTTTGTTAAATACTTAGCTAAAGAAACAAACAAAAGAGTAAAAATTACATAAGTGTTCTGGAAAATCTTACAATATACAATATTTTTAATACAACTATTTACACTTCATTTTGTGTGGTTAAAAACCAATGAATAATTCAGTGAATTTATTACATAAATACATCTTCCTTAACAACATTTCAGAATATGTTATTATAAAAAACAAAGCCCTTTTTACTACCCATTAAAGAAGCTAGTAAAGATGGACATTTAATACAAATACTTTCTCAATGAGGTACAAAATACAGCACTTTCAAATGAAAGAAGATAATTATCTTGATGTTAAAAGTTAAAACTAGTACAGGAATTACAGCAAAAAAGATTACTAACGAAATCAAGTTTGATGATAATATCAGTGTTTTATTTAAGGACTAATTAAGATATACGCAGCTTGAAAAATCCATCGAATAAACTAAAGGAACAAAGAAACACATAGAAGCCCTAAGGACAGCAAATTTCCCCTGCTGTTTCACATCCTGCCAATTTCCTCATCACAGGTGGCAAAATTAATAGGAAGAAATTTTGCTCAGAATTGATGAAGCACGAAACAGAAATGCATGCGATATGGATGTAATGCTTTAACAAGCAACATACTGAAATAAATTATAGATATGGAAAAATGCACCAGGTCTCTCACTTAGATGCTTCTGTCAACTCCATCGCCCATTACAATAATTTTACACTAGAACTAGCTTGCAATAATTTTTTTGCATTTTCTCGATGTGTTAGGGTATAAAGACCCTATTTCTTTTTCCACATCGGTGTTTAAAAAATCTATCGTTGTTTCGTTTCTCTCTCATGCAAATAATTTCTGAGACCAGAAATTCTTTGCACCAGTATGTAAACCGCGCTCTACAGGTTTCCTCGGATGCTTCATCCATTACCTTTGAAATTAGATACATAAAATCCTTTGCCCTGCGTCGCTGTTGTAATCCTCCCATTATTGATACATCTCTTTTTAAGCTTAAAAAGTGACCACTTCGACCAAGGTCTAATAATTACATTCTGTTGTCTATTTCCTCCCCTCTTTGTTACAAAAATTTCCTCTTTGCTTGTGTAGTTCAGTTTTAAGGTTTCTTGAAATCTCATTAATAAATTACCATTCCGCTTTGTGACAGATCCAATTTCTCGTTCTGTGGGTATTTATTTTATTCCGAGTGAGCCCAACCAGGACTGCATTGGCCAAACTAGAGCAGTGCTTAACTTAAGACTCAATGAGCATCAGAGATATTCAAGAAAAAAAGAATATTTCAAGTCTTCCACCGCCATTATTTTTTCATATTGAAGCTCATAACTTCTGAAATGCGCAATCTTTGCACTCTCTGGTCAATTTCTGAATTCGTATATTTTGTAAACTTCTTCATAGATCGCGGCATTTAAACTTAGTTAACGATATTAATTCAATCGCTCGTGTCAATGGCCGAGAGATGGCCGACTGGCTAGGGGGTTGACCATCGGTACCACAGTCTGAGGGTTCCACACCCACTATTGGCATAGGTGTCGGTGCAACTTAGAAACACATTTTGATCAATTTATTTCTCTATATATTATTTGATTTGTAGTCTCGTACGCTTGTTATTTTTCACATGTTTACTTGACTGCAGTTTCTTCTCTTATCTGCTGACATACTGGATTCTAGTTTGTATTGTTTCGCTATTATGGAAGGAGAAAAATTTATTGACGTCATTTTCCTGCTTTATTTTACTCTATAAGAGTTCTCTTTACATTCCACTTGCGGAATAATCAGTTTCTGTTTTAGTTACTAATTTAGTTACTATTTAGTTTTAATTTAGTTACTAATTTAGTTACTATTTATAGATTCCCTTCCTGGTTCTTCAATTTACTTGAATCAAGTTCAGCCCGTAATATTTTTTCTCTGCAATGCTTTTATCCCGATATCTCGTAATTTCACAGATTTAAATTGTTAATTTCTCATTTCTTTCTAAACAAAAGCCCCCCCCCATATGTTAGCCTTACGTTTTGGCCTTACAACTTCCCCCTCCCCGTCCCCCTGAAGGCGTGCATACAAAGAATAGCTAATTCTCTGCAGCACGTCTCCAGAAGAGAAAAACACTAAAATTAAATTTCAGAATCCCAAATAACTATAAACCGAAAAAGAGTGCGGAGTAGGGACGTCTCCCCAGTCAACACAAATTGAATTAAAACCTAACATAAAAATTTATCTCTTCACGCCTAACCAGATTGAATCGAGGTGTTGATACATTTTACACAAGTCTCCATTTGAGACACAGTTGCCATTGACGAAATATTAATCATCACAATATAAATTTCCAAAATTACAAAAATGACTAAAAAAACACAATTATCATCAAATCTTATTAAAGAAAAAAACTATAATACCTCAATCACAAGTAAATATAGTAAGCACTCAGTTCTTTTAACAAATGTAGAAGTCCAAATCTGTACACAAAACCCAAAAAACACATCATATTTTTCCTGAATAACCCCATAATTAAAATCTTGTTTTATGAGATCCAATTTGATAAAATATACACAAAGTAGCTTAAAAAGAGAGTTTAAAGATATTTTTTCCTTTTTTTATATAAACAACACACAAAGTTTAACCACATAAGTGGAGTCAAGAGGGTGTTAAGCACCCAACATATAAAATCAACTAAGAAATGGATCTCAACTTCACATTATTATTATTTCTTTATCAAAAAAAAGACACATGATAAAATTTTATCAACCTAATCAATAAAATCAAGAACACACAATTTGAATTTTTAAAAAATATATGAGAAACAGTAAATTGGAATCTAAATGTATGGAATCAACTTTCAAAATTATCTACATTACTCAAAACAGTTTCCTTTCTCAAATTTATTACGTACTTTCCATGATCACTCAATGACTTACTTAAAACTAATCCTAATGACATGAGGAGGCATATGAAAAAGCTCATGCCCGGCATGAGCTTTTTCATATGCCTCATTAATCATTTATTTTTATTGACAAAACATGTTAAGAACTCCCATTTTTCAATATGCTATCAAAATCTTACCAATTTCAAGGCTAAAATATTTCGTAAACCTTCACATCTTATCAATGAAAAATAACCTACAAATTCCATACCTCACTTTTTAAATATCACACAATATCAATAATATTTATTGACGCACTTGTTACTTACACCCATCGCGTTACCTCGTCTTCTCTTCCAACTTAATCTTTCTTAATCTATATCTAAGTAATTATTAAAGTTATAGCAGTCAATGCAGTTAAGGCCGGTGGCAAAGAACTACAAGTAATTTTATCTAAGATCGTTTATTTCCAAATATTAACCTACCGGATTCAATCTGATAATTTAATCCAGAAATCATCACCTTCCCCTGCGAAGCGTGATCGCACTGATCAAGAATTTCCCGCCGTCTTATCAAAATGCTACTGTCTTTTACCATCTAAAGCCATCGCACATGCCCACAAGAGCTTCGTTACGTCGCACCATCGATGAGACTGTGGCGTTTCTAATTTTGTTACTATTTATAGATTCCCTTCCTGGTTCTTCAATTTACGTGAATCAAGTTCACCCCGTAATATTTTTTCACTGCAATACTTTTATCCCGATATGTTGTAATTTGACAGATTTAAATTGTTAATTTCTTATTTCTTTCTAAACAAAGCCCCCCCCCATATTTTAGCCTTACTTTTTGGCCTTACTTACACACACACACACACACACACACACACATATATATATATATATATATATATATATATATATATATATATATATATATATATATGTGTGTGTGTGTGTGTATACTTCCCATTTATCCGTAGCTCTACACCTGTAACTGAGAGATATTAAAAGAGAGATGATTTTAAAAATACTTTTGAAGAAACTTAAAATATTAATAATGAGGGTACGTGTGCCACTTGTAATGTAAATAATTACACAAATTTTCCGATAAAATGTAAATGAATTTTGAGTTTTACTTATCCAAAAGATGTTCTTAATGCGTGCTATTTTAATGCGTACGCTAATTTCGTCAGAGCTCACGTTTATTTATCATAGACATTCTATTTTACCTCTGAAAAACATCATTTTTTTAATGTATATAGTAAGCTATGTAATTAACTACGTAGAACATGCTTTAGTTACAAAACTGTTATTTTCTGGTTTGCACTGAAAGTTAATTACTCGTAGGGAATTGTCACATTCTATTATGTTTAAAGTCTTTTCAAAACAGTTAATTTTGTATGAACTTTAACCAAAGTTGTTTGTTACACAATTTCTTTAACTTACGATTAGTACTAAAATATTTTTTTAACTTTTATACAACGTTTACCCATTAGTATATGCGTTTCGTGATAGTTTAGATGAACTTCTGTCGTTAAATCCATTCGCTAAGTACTTCTATAGTAGTTTGAAAATTTAAAACACAAAATATTAGTTCGCTTAGATATTTAATTAAATTACCAGCTAGAAGAAACAATTTTTATTTAACACATGAGGCCACGCGCCTTTTCTTTTAGCCAAAGGCATTCCAAAATGGGCCTTAAAAAAAGTTTATGGAAAGGGCTCCAGTTGTGGCTTCCATTGTGATTACACTGAAGGTTACCCAAACCCTCAGAATTCAATCTGTGGGTGAAAAGTTGATGTTTGTCTCCATTGCGTGTCTCGTCTTTAGAGCGTAAGTTGATTGCATGGTTCATAAGCGAAATGCTTTGATACTGGATTTATGATGCGATAAAAAGGATAAAATTTCCCCCAAAAAAATTAACGGATGTGAAGTTCATAAGTAATGATGATGAAGAAATAGGCGATTTAGTTATGTTGAATTATTAACGGAAGAAATTTTTGTGTGTGACAATACCGATGATAATTATCTTGAAGATTGTTTGTTTGTTTGTTTTGTTGTCGTGTTTACACAGAGAAAAAAAAGTCGTTCGGTGAACCCACTTCTCCGAGTTCAAATCCACTGCACAGGGGAACTCGCTTTTGGTGAGTCGTACAACCCATGTGGGAAAGTGGGTTCTAGAACTCAGATCCCAAGCGGGTTGATTTACCCACCACCAACTCATTAAAATGGGTTATACAACTCACTTTAAAGTGTGTCGAAAATCACACCAACATGAGCAGACGAACTCTTATTTCGAGTTCAATATCTCACTTTATTTCGGGTTATAAAACCCATGTCTAATGAGTTCTTTTAAGTAAATGAGTTTAAGCTATATTATGCGAAAGGTTGCCTATTTTCCCCGTAATTCATTATTCATTGTTTATGTATTTATTATCTCAATTCCCTCATATTCTTTCTCGTGGAAAGAAAAATCACCCTGCGCTATACACCTATATTTGGAATTTAATTGATGTTAAATTTAAGGATATTTTTTCTAAGTCTCATAAAAACAAAGCTAAATATCTGTTATAAAATCTTGCAAACTTATATCATAAGTGATGAAAGGCTGTCTAAAAATTGTAAGGATATCAGAAATTTAAAATATTAATCAAGCATCCATTATTTCTTTTAAATCAATTTCCGTCCACAGAGAGAAACAAAAAAAAAACCCCAAATTAAAAGAAAACAACTTTTAACTGAATTTTATGATGAGATTTAGTGGTGGTTCTTCTATATACCAGTGAAATAAAATTTACAGGAAACTTATGAATATTATAATGTATGAAACCTTAAAATTTCGTTGGGCAAAAAGCTTTCTTTTCAACTTTTAGTTTGATTAAACTGAGGTACAAATATTTGATCAAGGAATTTTCAGATCTTACCTTTAATATAGGAGAGATATTAACATTTTATTAAATGAAGCAGAAAATTAATTACTTTGAGTTCAGTAATATATATTTCTAATTGGTAGAGATACCATGATCCCAAACAACTAGTTCAGAGACAATTACAATATCTCAAACTGCAACAACAAAGATTTCAGGAAATATAGATAATTATTTTCTAAGACAAGTTTTTCACAAGTTAAACTATCTCTATTCGATAAATCACCCATTTATACTTACATGCTTTATAAACTTCATAATGTGTTAATATACTTACCTAGTTGCTCTAAACAAAAAGAGCTCCAGGCACATGGTCTGAAAATTTTATAATGTGCTAATAGATATTTACTATAAATATACTTTTCTACATAAAAATGAAATAACTCATTTAAATTGCATTCATCCTTCCTGCTAAATCTTATGGTTTCAAATGCACACTTTAATGAGAAAGAAAATAAACTCACATTTAAATTTAAAAAATCCCAGCAAACAAAATTACAAATACAGAGAAACTTTATTTACATATATATGTACATATGTTTGTATTTAAACAAACAGGCCCAAATTTATAAAAATTTATTATTTTCAATCAAAATCTTCAGTTCAGATAGTCAAGCTTTTTTTCGGATGCAGTATTCATCTGAAATATAAAATAAACTTCATAAATGTTATGCATTTCAGTATCAAAGTTGATTTTAATTTTCACGTAGTTAAACTTTTAAAGTGCCCAGTCACAGCTTCTACATTAATGGACACTTTTTTTGCTCAATTTTTATTGCAATGTTTGTCAGATCTTGACATTAGGATTTTAAATTTTGAAAACAGCTAGCAAGAAATGACACACAGGAGCGAACAAATTTTTCCATATTAAGCTAAAAAGGTTCGTGAGAATGAGTGGATATATCTGTCATTACCAGTCCATAACAAAATTTTAACTGCAGTTGCAGCATAGAGAACTGATCCTCCATGTTTCAGTAAAGTAACTGCTAGATTAAGAGACTAGTCCCTCTAAAGTATAAATCCTAATATGTGCATTATTACTATTATCATTATTATAAGGATGAATCTCATACAGGTACTACTAATACATTAATTTCAAAATGCGCATAACCAAAATTTTATAATTCATGATGTTGAAGATAAATTTATTTTAATGCATGAATTAGATACAGGTGCAAAATTCATATAGTGTAACGTATGTTTCAAATACAGCAAAGTACAATTTTGTAATAAATCCATATTGTTACCATTTCAAGTTCCTCTTGAGTTGATAGTTTTGGGATCTGGTGGAATATGAAAAGCCAGGCAGGTCTTAAAGAGCTCCTAATATCTAAAAATAGAGAACAAAACTTAATGAAGTGCAGATGTTATGAAGAAATTGTTTTACTACACTAATTGATTCTAGACTTAATAGCTAAATAGAAAAAAAATTAATTAATCATAAAAATAAGAACTGTGTAGCAACATTTTATACATATTCACATCTATACAACTCTTATATAAAGTTTTTTTAAATTGTTTAAAAAAGAATGTTAAAAAGCATAATACATTTACATATACAAACTTGCTTGGGAAAAGTTAAAAGTAATTTTGCTTCAAGGTTTTCACAAATATTCAACTGTCTGCAGTAAAAATTATATAGACATGTTATTCTTAACCTGTCTTGATATTTTTTTCAAAAAGGAAAAAAAAGGACTTTATCTTAACACATTAATTCCAATGGTCAATAATCCTAAATAACTTATGGCAAGATTTATATTTTTAGATTCTTTTGAGAATGCAGATCCATTCTTTTTCAGACCATTAATAAACTCATCTATATTTCTCCCCACTTTCTTTAAAATACAGCCAAACTTACAAAAATACAAAAGGTGTGCCATATATATTTCGAAATTAAAATTCATAACTTGCTTAACCTCTTTAACAGACATTTACATTAAAACCAGAATACTTATTTCCCTCAAAATTAAGAAGAAATACTTTTAAGCTAAAATATTATTTTGGTTTCAAATAATTTTAATTACTTTATTTTTAAAAAGAACACAATTAACTTTTGTTTTGATTGAAAGTAAAAAAAAACAAACTAAGAATTTACTCTAATAAATAAATCCTCAACATGCTCATCAATAGACATAAAATTTTTCAACAGAATCAAAAACAATATTTTTTTGTAATAAAAAAATAACTTTTCAAAATTTATTACTTACAATGTCTTTACCAATCCATATAGACAACCGTACTTTGGTTTATTAGGGGTAAAACTAGCCACAGAGTAGAGATAGGGGTTACTTTTTAATAATATGAATAAATAAGTCCTGCATGAGATGTGAACAAAATAGGCCATATACAAAGATTTTAAATATGAAGGTAGAATACTATCATTGTACGAGTAAGACATCAAGTGCATAATAGACATTAGGCAGTATTTGTGCAAACATAAAACTGAACTATACTTTCAGTTTTTACCACAGAAAAAATTATTAAGGGACTTTTAATTATTAAAATACTTAAGGAAAGTTATATAAACAACAAAAATTAACAAATGGAAACAAAATATCAGGTTTTAACACATGAAATTCAGTTTGGTTTTTAACAAAAACTATGTATGTAACAAATTACAGCACTTGAAATTTTTTTAAAAAAATAAAAACATATATGCTTCCTTTTTATATTTCATCTAAAATAAAAAGAACTCAAGAGAGGGAGAACCTCTCATTTTGTATTTAAAAATTAAAACTTTATGTATGCCTGAAACACAGTATCCTGTATTGTTTTATTTTCAGCATTCCCAGATTAATGATAAAATTACTGATAAATCCTTTTGAAATAGTTACATCAGAAGAAAATTTTAACTATAATTTTTACATACTTATAATATAAAATTTAGATCAGAATATGAATGTTTCATCAGTTGAATACAAAAACTGTGCATTAATTCATTATTATATATTGCCAAATTCCCTTCCTATATATATGTATCTATATATGTGATAGAGAGAGATATATGGATAGAAGGATATATATGTATGTATATATAAATAATGATAAATAGAAAGACAAAAATTACTGGAAATTACATTTTTAAACTTATTTGAATAAAAATGTTAGCATAAAAAATTAAATACGCTGTCACTTTTTTTAATAATAGTTTAAGTTCAATAATAAAGTAAATCCCAAGATCCTATTTCATAGCATGCTTAGTTAATTTAATAACTAAATTAACAATATAGAAACAGAATATGTAAAATCAGACAACAGAAATATATATTTCAGCCCAATAAAAATAAATGTAAATCTATATCAGGGAAAGCACTGACCTTTTAAATTTTTAGGTATTAGGGGCATTGGTCTTTAATACTTGGAACCTTATGATCAGCTACAATATTTTTTTTAAACAGACAAAACAGACTAATTTTATAAATTTGCACATACAGTATGTATGAAAACAATAGTTTTTTTTCCTCCTCACTATTCCTTATTACTGATAAATTTTAAAAAGTAAAATAGATAAGGTTTACATTCATTGACATAGAATAAGATTCAATAATAAAAGTATTAAATAAATCGCACTCACCTTAGATCAGAAAAGGGATGATTTTGAAGCCGCAATCCACTGCCAACTATTTTCAATGTACGAAAAGTTCAAATGTACTATCCGTAGAAAAAGGGTGCCATTGCCTCATGAGAGGTTGGATTTCTATTTGGTCCGTGAATTTTGAACCGAGTGAAATGACGAGACAGGACCACTTGACCCCGCACTTCCAGAGGTATTGTTGGGAAACTTGGAGGACATTGCAGCTAAGACAGATTTTTTCCCTTGCATCATTTGCCACTAGTGTACACGTCGGAGGTTTTGTTGGTGACGGGAATCGAACCAGCAACTTGCAGATCACTGGTCCGATGCCTTTGCCGACCGGGTATAAAATTAAGCTGTAAAACTTAAATTTTATAAAAGACCATACAAAAATGTCATAATTGTTGGTCACAATACCTTATACAAAACTAGGAAATATTGGCTAGGAAAAATTATGAAATATCTTATTAAAATACATTCATTTCCTGCGTATCAGGCAGCCTTGTACCTAGGTTTCACCCGAGTTATGGGCTCTTCAGCAGCGCATGGCTGGAAAATACGCTAGAGAGAGAGGAATTCCAAATGCGGAATTTCTCAAATTTTTACTGTACTTTAGACAGGATCGAATGACTGCACTTCGTCAGTAAATTACAAAATGCAGTCACCCAGCCTCCTCCCCCTCTTGTCCAATCTTGGCAAATGATAATTACTGATGCAATTCTGTCGAAGATCATCTATTTCACTAATATTTTCAAATTCGAATGAACCACCATGAAACAACCTTTAAAACCTAACTGTAAATAATGTATATGTTAGAAGAAAAGACAGAGTAAATTATATACAGAACACGCTAAATATTTGAGAGGTGTAACGTGTCTCTCACATTTGCCGCAAATGTATAAGCTTGCGGCAAGCATACAGTTTCTGTGTGTTTTGAATGCTACGAAATAGAAAATGTTCTTAATTTTATCTAACCTATCTGCGTGGTAACTCCAATAATTTTGACTAGTTTTTCAGTAAAAAACTTTATAATATTAAATATATCTTAATTACTATACAATATGCCGAAAAACCTTAAAAAGGACTTTTGGATCCCCCCCCACCACCATGTGTCCTTGTTGTATAAATAGAAATTTAATGTAACTACTATTGGTAAGAATATCAAAATGCGTGAGACATTTTTCCATATTTAGTATGAAAAATGGAACCTTATGTTATTACATGCCCTTATCTCAACCAATTCAAACCTTCCGCAAAATTCATCTCTGATTAAAAGTAATCCATTTCAGATCTTCGCTCTCTATAAAGCGTTAATTACTTCTTAAAACTCCCCATAGTAATTCTTGTAAAGAAAACCATTTAATCCAGAATCGTTTATTTAAAAAAAGTCTATCGAGAAGTCACCCTTCCCATTTAATTCACTCTTTGTTAATTGAATCGCTCTCTAATGCTTCTTTAAAACTTTTGTTTGTATCATCGTTTACTTATTTATTTATTTATTATTTTTTTTCTATCCTAGTCGTTCCCAAATGCTCGCGCTTCGGAACTACTGAAAAGTGTAATTAAGAGATAAAATGTGAGACCTCCTCGAATGATTTAAACTTAATGAAAGCAAGAATCCATCTTGGAAGAGGCCATTTTGTCTCACAGGGCTCAAACTTTAAAAAAATACAAAGAAAGTAACTTAGGAAGACTCCGTTAGAGAGAGAAGTGAATTGAGTCACCTGTTATTAAGACTTATCGAATGCGTTGATTCACATGCGAAATAAGTTTTTAATTATATTTAAAATTTATATGAAGGAAGTTATAAAAGTTTGTGAAAAATAGTAAATATTGAAAATATTAGTATAACTTCATATAGCTTTTAAAGAACCAAATAGCCAAGTCAAAATAGGTTTTATGGCTAAAAAAATATGAAAATTTTAAAAATTGGTGGAGACGTTTGTTTAGGCATGCTAATGAACATACTAAAAGTCCCTACCGATCAGACTTCAGATTTCGCCGCCATCTTGGAAAATGTGTACATTTTTTGGTTTTTTGCAAGTAACTTGATAAATATTGATTTCATGTAAAAAATTTGAATTTAAAAATTGAAGAGCACTAAATTGTGAACAAAACTGTCATTTAAATTTTTTTATAAGTAGAACACGAACAAATATAATTGACTTTGAAAGGAGAGAACCATCACGCCTGGGACGCGAATGCACGGGTCCTCAACCATCACGATAAGAGGATGACCCGCATGTGTGAGTTGTTTAGAGATTTTGCTACTGAAATACTATCGCTATAAACCATAAACGGACATACTCATATACGAGCCATCGTATATGAGATTAAAATGAGGATGACTTTGAAGCAGTTGAAAGAGAATGGCCCCACTGAAACCGTCTGGGATAAGTACTTTGAAATGGTAGACCGTATGAAAGCTTGATCACCGTCAATTGAACGGAGAAAGAAACGGTTTCAATATAGTAGTAAACCCGTTGTTGCTTTTTCAGAGGATAGGGATTGCTAAACAAAACGACGAAGACCTAGCATTTTATTTAGAATATGAGTTAGTTCCTTCTCCATTGGATCTATTTAATGAAGCTGTTATGCGAGAGACAACGACGTTGGCCATGTACGACATTTTTGAAGTTCCAAACTAAGACCTTAACCTCCTGAACTGCGTCAACATTGTGGACAGTGGATTGTGGAAAGTCAGTAGAAAAAATGTTGCCTGGCCATTCATACGCTAGAAAAATCCTAGCTCATTTCTCTACCCATACATCTTTAGCAATAATAATGTTTGACGCCATGGACATATCTGATTTCAAAGCAATAATCTCCATGGGTTGTTTAGAGATTTTGAAGGTTTTTTTGTGTTTTTGCAAATAACTTGGAAAATATTATATTCTATGTAAAAAAAGTTTTATACAAAAATCAAAGAAAAATAAATTGTGTACAAAAAATATTAAATACATTTTGTCATAACCCGAACACATACAAATATATTGACTATTAAATGCACGTTGATTATGGAGTTAGAGTCCAAGTCTCGTTGCAAGGGCTTTCCTTAGCATTATCTCCACTCCTTCATTGCGGCATTCTTTAAACACAAGAAAATGGACTTTGATGTGTTTTGTTATGTAGATAATTGATCATTAATTTTATAAACGAATGTATTAAACTTACATATATTCACTACCGTATTTTCCATGTGTATAATTTTTTAAGCTTACCAACTTTATGGTTGACGTGCTTTTGTCGGTACTTGAATGTTTGTCAGTCTTGAAAAGATCATGTATGGAGCAGGTCTAAGTAAAATCATGTATGGAGAATCACTTCATTCATCAATTCCTTGAATTGGATTGTCATGATCTACAGGGCAATAACTTCAATGGGATATGTCACTGTGACATACTCCATTGCAGTTATTGCAGGCCGTTGTGCAGTTGATGCCTGCTTTCCGACACATGCATCTTACTTCCCAGTCAGTCTTGCAGTTGAAAAACACTATACCCCAGTCAAAATAGACCCGATTTTGACGAATGGCTGCAAAAATATGAAAGTTTTAAAAATTGGTGGAGATGCTTGTTTAGACATGCTAATGAACATACTAAAAGTCCCCACCGAACAGATATGCTTAGGTTTGACAAACGTGAGTATGCAAGACTTTTGGTGCATGTGAGCGGGTCATCCATCGCGATGGGGATGACCCGAGCATCCGTGTCCCAGGTGTAATGGTTCGCTCCTTTAAAAGTCAGTTGTCTTTGTTCGTGCTAGACTTATAAAAAAATGTAAATAATTTTTTTGTTCACAATTTAATGCTCTTCAATTTTTTGTGTCAAATTTGTTACGTAAAATCAATATTTCTCAAGTTACTTGCAAAAAACCAAAACAGTGTACATATTTTCCAAGATGGCGGCGAAAGCTCAAGTTTGATCGGTGTGGACTTTTAGTATATTCAACAGTATGTCCAAAACAACATCTCCACGAATTTTCAAAACTTTCATATTTTTGAAAATTGGTATTTTCTGTAGGAGTGAGAGCTGTTAATAAAACCAGGTGATCAACATCTTCACCGATGGTTACAACGTTGTTGTTAACAGAACATTCTTCTTTAATTGCAGTATTTATAATGAGAATGATGGCGTCGTCATTAATTTGTCGGAATCGAATCCCATTGTTTCAAACCTCAGCTGATAGAATACTGATCAATTCGCTCTTATTGTTTACATTTGAAAGGAACTATTCTTGCTGAACAGTAACTCGCATGTTTCCATCAAAATTTATGTCTACAGATTTTTTTCCTATAGACCGTATATTTTGTTGAATTTTTTTTTTGTGTTAGCTGTGTTGGATTAGCCATTCAAAACGACTATACAGCTGGTACTATAATGTTTTTATATAGTTAACTTAATTTAGGCAAACTGCAGATAAAGTTAATTGTGTTCCCCATTTGACACGGTGTAGGGGAAAACCACTATCCACAATTTTGACGCAGTTCAGGAAGGTTAAGGTCTTAGTTTGGAACTTCAAAAATGTCGTACATGGTCAATGTCGCTGTCTCTGGCATACCAGCTTCATTAAATAGTGCCAACGGAAAAGGAGCTAACTAATATTCTAAATAAAATGCTAGGTCTTCGTCGTTTTGTTTAGCAATCCCTATCCTCTGAAAAAGCAACAACGGGTTTACTACTATATTGAAACCGTTTCTCTCTCCGTTCAATTGATGGTGATCAAGCTTTCATAAGGCCTACCATTTCAAAGTACTTATCCCAGAGGGCTGCAGTGGGACCATTCTCTTTCAACTGCTTCAAAGTCATCCTCATTTTAATCTCATATACGATGGCTCGTATATGAGTATGTCCGTTTATGGCTTATAGCGATAGTAGTTCAGTAGCAAAATCCCTAAACAATTCATGGACATTATTGCTTTTGAAATCAGATATATCCATGGCGTCAAGAATTATTTTTGCTAAAGCTGTTTGGGTAATTAAATTAGCTAGGATTTTTCAAGCGTATGTATAGCCAGGCAACATTTTTTCTACTGACATAGTTGCATACATCAAAGTTAGTATTTATTTTTACCCACATCCAGCTATTATGTACCCAATACAGCCTAAGTATGACATAAAAATATAGAATCCACCATGCCTCACAATACAACCTGATAACAATGGATTGGGTGTTGTTGCAACTTTCTCTTGGGCTTTGATATGCAGATATTTGACAAACGTTAGTATACAAGACTTTTGGCGCACATGCGCGGGTCATCCTTCCATCGCGATGGGGAGGACCCGTGCATCCGCGTTCCAGGCGTGATGGTTCGCTCCTTTCAAAGTCAATTATCTTTGCTCGTGTTCGACTTATAAAAGAAATGTAAATGACGTTTTTTTTTCACAATTTAGTGCTCTTTAATTTTTAAAGTCAAATTTTTTATATAAAATCAATATTTCCCAAGTTACTTGCAAAAAACCAAAAAAATGTACACATTTTCCAAGATGGTGGCGAAAGCTCACGTGTGATCGGTGGCGACTTTTAGTATGTTCATTAGCATGCCTAAACAAACATCTACACCAATTTTTCAAAACGTTCATATTTTTTTTAGTCATTCGTCAAAATCAGGTCTATTTTGACTGGGGTAATAATCCTTATATTTTGAAGTCAGCGAAATAAGTTACAGCAGTTATTTAGGAATATGTGGGCGGATTAAGAATTAAAAAAAACTGTTCTTAAAGGCATACCCTATACAATAACATATAAATTCAGATATATTTGTTTAGAAAAGTTAACTCTATTTTTCAGTTCGTATATTATATGATAGGAAGCTAAATAGAGTAACAGAATTCTCAAATGTGTAGTATCTCTTTACTATTTTATTATAATATTGTGTTATTAAAATAATAATTATTTTATTATGTTACATTTCATTATTAATATTGTAATAAAATATAATTTGCAATTATATTTGACCATTTTTCTTGAAGCGTAAACTCAGACTGAAATTCCTTGAGCGGGACCATAAGCATGTCTTGACAAAAGTACAGGAATCCCGCTTGGAACATTTCAACCAAATGCTGTTGTCAATGGACAATAAATGAATGTTTTGAAAGACACAATTTGTTGCTGAATGAACTCGGGAAATCTACTGTTGCTGATATTACTGCGTGCAGTATGGCACGATTCTCCGGATGTTTTATTTACTTCAATCTTCAAGAAACTTCGCAGCGGGATATTTGTGTATGCATGGACCTATCAATGACACCAAGTAGGCCCAACGATAAATTCACTTCAGTGTAAATAGCTTGTGATGTGTTTTTACCTTACCCATGATCTCTGATGCATTTGAATATATCTCTAATGAAATCCTTCATTTGTTAGAGTTTGCCACCATGAAGTCCTCAAAGTGCCTCTATCGACATTTGATGAAAATTTATTCGTTTCAGCAGCCACAGATGATACAGGGAAGACAAAGCACACCTTATATGCGCGTGAAATGTATCTTTTTACAGGTGAATGTTAGACGGATTTGATTTTTATGGCTGAGAAATCTTTAATAATTTGACAGATATAAAACATTTGCTTGCTAACTTAATACATAAAACAGATTATTTTAACTGGATGCAACTTTTTTGAATATATATTCCATTTTTATTTCTCAATTTTTAACTAGTATGATCTTAATAAAAATTTGATTGAGCAGAAACACACAGTTTCTGTTAACATCTCTTATATTCATTAAAAAACACCGCACAGAAAATTTTAAAAGAAGATATGACTTATAAAAGAATGGTCTTCATTGCATTGGAGAATTTTTTTTTACTTATTACATTTATTTAGTCATGTTTGCAATATTTTAATCGAAAACTTTACTTTTTTACTAAAGAAATAAGTTCCAAAAAATTTTCATTATTGATTAGCTTTAAAAAGTTATTTTTTGCCTTTAAAGTTTGATAGATTAGAAAATTCTATTATTGATTTAGAAATTTTTTAGAACGTTGAAACGATTGTTATTTAAATTTAGTCCAAATAAATTTTGGTTAATCGATTTATTTATACCTCTTCCCTATTACAGTTACGGTATTTAGAGATTTGCAGGGACAATCAATTTTAATTGATTACAATTGCTCAAACTACTCAAAAAGTTTTCTATATTTTAAGCAAATACTTAAAACAGAAGAATTATGTTTAAAGTTGGTGCTGTTAGACGATTTTTTAACACTTCTAAGTTAGCCTCTTGTTGTACTTTTAAACTTACTTAAAACTCTTTTTAGAAAGTGCAATTAATTAATTTTAGTTCACTTTACAAACATTCGTTTCTATTTCAACTGTAGGTAGAACAAAACAAATTGAATGGTGAAAAAAGTGTGCTAGTACTTTTGCTTGGGCTTTGGGGACTTTACGATATAGAACAAGGAAGGTTATTCAAATATTTTTTACGGTTAATGCAAGGAATTTCAAAGTCTTAGAATAAGTCTGTCATAAGCAGTCTGCGGGAAAATATCACAGCTCATTGATTGGATACTAAAAATTTGTACTTTTAATTACTATTATTTGTTCATAGAAAATTATCTACACATTATAAAGGAGATTTTGAACATTCAAAAGATCAATATTAAATGACTGATAACATTGTCACAGTAATAAAAAACAGACTAATAACATTATCACAGTAATATTTGCGTAACTGAAGATATCACTTCAGTTACGCAAATGCCAGAAAAGAATGAAGTAATTCTTAAAATACTATAGAAACTAATTAACCTTCCTTTTAAACAGTCCACTTAACAGAATAATAATATCCTTAACTAAAAAAAGAGTTATTTTCCCACAACATTCCTTAAAACTTTACAAAGAAAATGTTCAAAGTTTCCTTGGGAGTGACTATCATGGTTTTGAACTGATGAATAAGCGAGTTAATGTAATTATTTTTTTATCAATGTTTGTGACTATTAAGCGTACCCCATAATCGAAATGTTAGGAAAAGGTAGTGGCAAAGAGACAATATTTCTATTATACGTGTTAATACACCAGGGGCAGTTTGTTAAAACTTCAGTTGAGAGCGACGCGTATTTGCGGCCACGGCAGAAAGGCATTAATTTACATAACTCGGTAATTTCGAAGTAACTATCAGTGTAAAACTTTCAGCATTAAAATAAAAGAATGATGCATGATTCAAATGAATAACGCAAGGCTAGTACATTTTTATCACTAAGAGAAAATTACTAGATTTCCGTCTGGAAATTTTTCATTGCTTTCTTGGATAGGAAATGATGCACTTAAAAGGAGATAATGACTGCCTTATAATGGCTTTAACGTTTAAACAGAAAAATAAAATCAATTAGGAAATTTTGCAAAAATAAAAATAATCCAGATATAAAATGCAAAAATTTTAAAAACGACGTTGATCTTTTTATTTCTTTTATGTATATAAATGTAGTTATTAGAGGCAACTAACATTTATGCAATATTAATTAGGATGAAGCAATATAAAAGTAGAGAAAAGCTTCGAATTCTTTAAAGGATTGGTATTTAAAAGATTTAAATTTGCGCTATCCCCAATTTAAAATAATTAAAGTTGTTTCATATTTGAAATTTTAGCATTTCTCATAATCCATACCATAGATCTATTTTCATCTTTTGTATTTTTTTATTCCTCTAAATGAAATGATGAGAACAGTACTTTACAGAAAGTTAAACTGTTGATTTACGGAAAAATTCCACCGAGATGGTATTTAGTTTATAGTGTAATTTTATAAAATTAAGATAATATTTAAAAATTCTTAACCCACCATGCAATACTATGATCACATAAGAATCGCTTAATCAAAATATATAGATCGAAACTCATTTAAAAGCGCAAAAGTAGTATTTAAAAGAAACTCTCTCAGTTCTTTCCTTAGCTTAAAACAGAATAAACTTGCAGCAAGTAAAGGTTTTTTAACCACCTTTTTAACTTAATATGCAGTTTATCGGTGGACTTTTTTTTATTTTTAGCAAACTAGAACAAGTTCTTAAACCCGAAACTAGAATTTTTTTGAGTAATCAAACATAAAAGAACATTTTTCTTAAAGTTATGTTTATATTTCAGTTATTTTATTGTGTTACAAGCATTTTTATAAATTATGCTTTTTTTACCGATGAAATTCGAAAATTATATATTTTTGTGTAAAAAATGTTGTACGCTAACTGAAATTAATATGTAAATTTAATAAAACAAATTTTAGATTCAATAAATACATCTAAATAGAAAATGAGTCTATAAATTATCAGAGGGATGATAAATCTTTTTCATTTATTTTATAGGACTTTTCCCTATTCAATTAATAACATAGGGAAATGAAATTAATATCAATGAAAAGAAAAATAATTCTCTATTATATAATAGGAAAACTATTTGACGACTGATTTCCCATTTTGAGTAAAATGGTTATTTCTATTTTACTTCTAAATGCTACCTTGTGGTGGCCCTATGGTAAAGCGCGCTGGCTTACGGTGCTAAGGGAACTCGGATCGAATTCCGACTAAAATACCTCCGTTTGTGTCGGTCCTCCATAGGGGGTAATGATGGTCTACCTATATGGTGCCCCCATAATAAAATAACCAGCAAACTACAGTGAATTATAGGCGAATGTCTACACGACATATGCCTCTACTTAAAAAAAAAACCTTCTAAATGCACAAAGTCAACGCTTCTCAATGATTAGGTTTAATCTTAATTTAAATGGCTAGTCAAAATAGTTAAAAATAAATATAAAATAACTGTAAATTCGTACATATATAAAGCTGTAGATTTAAAGTTTCGATTCCCATTTAGAACACAACTCTATCGTTAAAAAAAAATAAAAAAATCTTTTATTACATTTTTTACGATTCGATAGGGCATTTATTGTAAATATAATTTGAGACATATTTTATTATTTTAAATGTAAACTTTGTTAAGAATCGTTTAGAATAATATATATATATATATATATATATATATATATATATATATATATATAATGAACGTTTAATGCCTGATATCATAAAGAGCATGATATTCTTAAATTTGAATTAATTATAAGAACTTTAGCAGTAAGTACGTTCTTTTACACGTAGTTCATTTCGTATAATATTCTCCAAAATCCATATTATTACCGGAAAATTGGTATGACAAATTACTGTAGCAGTGACAATTCAATTTATGATTAATTATATGAATGATAATTTATTTAACATTTGTGAGGCTTTTTTTGCTAAGTGCATTGTGCCGAAATTAGTGTCTGCTCGAAATTATGATAATCTGTTTAATTCCGAGTCTCGACGTTTACTTTGTTCATCAACTCAACATGTTGTAAAAAAGGTTTCCGCCATTTTTTTATCGTGTTTTTATTATCGATAACAAGCACTTTCTCTTTCAATGAATAGACATTCATAATATGCGGATTCAAATGTACTAGATAAAGCTTTGAGGTACAAATATCCCATGATATACAAACAGTTTGCAGTATTTTTAATGTAATTATGAATTATTATTTATATTCTTTGAATTTTGAGTGAAGTAATGTGCAATAAGTCATTGCTTTTGAACTGTTTGAATAGTATCTATAGATTTTAGGATTTTAAGCTATGATGTGATCTACAACTGTAGCAAAGAGTGTTACTATGCACACAGACACATACACAGCCCCCCCCCACACACACACATATATATATATATATATATATATATATATATATATATATGTGTGTGTGTGTGTGTGTGTGTGTGTGTGTGTGTGTTTGTTTAAGTAAGTAAGTAATATACCTGTTAGTTTTCTGAAAATGCAACCACATTCACTTTCAGTAAAATGACATTCATAAAATGCGGACTTATACTTTCTTAGAAATACTTGCAAGCTGTATGGTGAAAACTAAATTTTCCTGCGCATACAATAAATATGCAAATCAGATTCTCAATTAAAAGGAGCTTCTCACTACTTTCGACTTCATAAAGGGCTCTTAAACATACAAATCTGATACACCAGCAATTCTAATAACGCTCCAAAGACACCACTTGGATGGTTCTTTGCAAAAGAGAGGGACATGAACAATAGGGGCGGGGGAAAGTGTAACAGAAGTAGCTGAGGGTTTCACGTGCGTGAGTCACAGTATTGTTAGCAAAATGTGGGATCAATTTTAAATCTCTCAATACGTCCCAACCTGTGCGTTATTGTAATGTAAAGAGTTGGCTTACCGGTAAAGAACAATTTTTATTTCAAATCTTAGTGTGAAGGATATTCCTAATCGAGATGGTTATTAGGAAAACATACTTAACGCTCCAAAACTGGAGAAGATTCATAAAAACCGGAGAGTTAATTTAGAAAAGGACTTTAATTTTCATTTCTTTTTAAGACGTAAAAAAAGTTCGATAACTGATTAAACTTTATGAAAGGAGTTCACGTTTATTAAAAAGTTCCTTGAAATATCAATTTGGCTACAATAAGTTTAAAGCGTTGAGAGGAATCCTCCACCATTACAATGCTGCTAAAAATATGGAGGTAATCACGCAAACGAATTTCAAATCTAAACAAAGGATTTCTTCCTAGCAGATAGAATAGCGTTGTACGACATATAAATGATATGTCTCAAGTTATAGGGTAAAAAGTATCAGTTGAAGACTTCGAAAAAGAAGCGCTCTTTTTTGCCTCTTTTTTTTTAATATTACGAGAGCTCTTTTCTTTTTCGAAAGAGAGACAGGCTCTCTTTTTCGCAGAAATTGGCTCTTTGGGAACTTCATGTTTGTGCTGGCTTAGCTATTACGAAGCCTGCGTAAAGATGATAAAAATGTTCTTATTAAAAAACCCACTTATTTTAAAGAATACATACGTAGATTTGATTTCCCATGGCCCCAATTCGAAACTGAAATCTAATGTTTCTATTTTTTAAACCTTTCTGAAATAACACATGTCGCTGAAAATGCTGTTATTTTTCAAGGAAAACACTGAATAATCCTTCGTCGGTTGCAAACCATGCTTCTGTATACGTTCTTCACCAAATTCACACATTTTCTCTTTCTGAAAGATCTATTGTTTATAATATGGATAATATGGATAATACACCCTAGAAACTGACTCGATTACTAGATCTTTTTCTTGTTGAAATCGCTTATGATTATATTATTCTTAATATTTTGACTTCTTAATGAAAATTAGAAGAAACCGTAAAACAGATTTACATTAAAAATCTTCAATTATTTTCCAATTTAAGGAATAAATGGTTGTTTGGTTTTAGGAGTACTAGAGTAATATTACTGTGCTACTTAAATAATGAAATTTCAGAGGCTATAATTTTAAGCAAATTGCTTTAATTTTAAATGGTATTATTTCAAACAAGCGGAAAGTTTTCTACAGGTTACTGCCTTTATTCAATTATCTGTTATATAATATAAACTACAGTATGTAAGAACTTTAAAAAAATTTAACCGTGTGAAATGTTGTTTTTCCCAGTATTTAAATGAAGTACTATTACCCATATTTATGAAAAGAGTAATATCTTTGTGTTACATCCAATGGTTAACCCTTCAAATAAAAACTCTATAAAAAAAGGATGCAGTACTAATTTATTTTATTTTGAAGTTATTTTTTTAAACTTCTTTCTTATGAGTGCCAAACATTTTGTACTATTTTATCTATCCCTTTACGTTATTTCTAACCATTTTACTTCATATATATCCTCTTCTTCCTAAACGATGAACACTGTACTCTTCGAGTTAATTCAATTTCATCTTCTCACCTCTAAAGCAAATTAACTTAAATCTTACACTTGACAAGGATACAACCCCTGCATTATTGATAAGTGCCTTTAAGTTTTACAAAATCAAATTTACTTTCTCCACTAACGATTTTTCGTTTTTTAATAAAAATGTGTTACCCTATTTCTTACACTTATGTGATAAAATCTCGAAACAACCACTTACTAGTTTTCCCCGAATGTTTGTCTTAAAACCTATTTCCAAACTAAGGTTTCGTTCTCTGAACAATCCATATAGTCAAAGCACATATTCGTTGATATTTGCATTTATTTTTCTTGAGAGTATAGACTTAATGTATTGGTTACCTACTAAGAGCTCTTAAGGTGCGTCTATACGAGACTTCGAGAATACAATAGCTATGCTACTAAACATAGAAATTTCCATGTCATCCACATTCTGACGTTATAAAATTTGCGGGCATTGTGTATTCAATGGCATAAATTACACCTTTGCTCACTCATATTGC
The DNA here is from genome assembly GCA_907164885.2 of Dolomedes plantarius. NCBI lineage: Eukaryota > Metazoa > Arthropoda > Arachnida > Araneae > Dolomedidae > Dolomedes > Dolomedes plantarius. Next base: position 139,843,952 of record OU015501.1, read on the forward strand.
AACACAAAGAAATAGATGATGGTTTGAAATTTGTCAGACTGGCAGTTTACCATAGGAAATGCAAAGGACTAAAATCTGAGTTTGAGAATGTGATAAGTACGTAGTACAAAATGAAATGTGACTCGGATAATATAAAAAAAGGCCTGAAAATCAAATCCTAAACATTCTACCTGGTAATTCAATATTTTTCGAATGTTTCGAATATTTTTATGCTAGTACGTAAATATCGTAGCAAAACCAGACAACATCAAGAATAGCTGAGAGAGTTTGACAGACAAAGCATGATTTGGTTGAGAGAATGGGGTCAGTCGTATCGCGATATTGTTGGATGTTTTGGGTGAAACAGTAGTATAATTATGCGTAGTTGGAGAAAATGGACACCAGAAGATCCTGTGCATTGTTTTGAGGGATCTGGAGCAAATATGGATAGGTCAAAAAGGAAAGACAGTTACTTGCCACACTTGGCGGTGACGAATTGTGCAATAGCATCAAAAGCGGTATCCCAACAATGGACGATAGTGACATATCAGTCGATGTTCATTGACGATTGTTACAGCGAGGACTCGTACCTTGGCGTTCATTATAGACACTTCCTTCAATCCTTTACCACAGAATATATATATATATATATATATATATATATATATATATATATATGTGTGTGTGTGTGTGGGTGGGTGGGTGGGTGGGTGGGTGTGTGTGTGTGGGTACGTGTGGGTGGGTGGGTGTATGAATGCATACATAATAGGAGAATACTAATCGAGATCCATAAGGTATTAACATGTGACTTCTCGTGAACACCCAGAAAATATAAATAACATCTAAAAATCCACATTTGGGGCTTGAACTAGTTAAATTCATATTCAGATATAATAATTATAGAACAGCGGAGGGCAAATTACGGCCCGCTACAAATTTTTTTCTGGTCCACCAATACAGCCAGAAAAATCCGTCTTGAATCGAGATTTTCCTTCCCGTGCACGACCGAAGATTCGGTTCGTATTTCCCACTGGGAAGGTCACATAAACACGCATGTGCAGGGTGAATAATGAAAAAATTATTGAAATCGAATTGAAAGAAAAATGAAATTCATTTTTAAGAGAAGCTAAAATGATCGAAGGCTGACTCCATTACATTTTGTGAGAAAGTTAGGAAGCCGACTTTAATTACAGAACAGGACAGTCGTTTTATGACTTAGCCAATTTAAGAGCGGATAAGTGGGGTTGGAGGTCTGAAGATCCCAGACACAAATAGAGTTTGGCACTGGGTTTGGCGTTAAATCACAAAGCCCCTTTGTTGAGAATATATGATGGGGGACTCAGTTTCAAAACCGCAGAACAGGTGGAGTGGACTTGGGTGGTCGTGAAACGATGTAATGAAGGGCGTACACGTTTTGAGAGGATAGCAAATCAAGAAAATAGAAATTAAAGCTAAGTGGTGGAGATTTTAAAGCTTTCCTGAGTGGATGTGGGAGTAATAAGAAGGCGTGGGCAACGAAGTGAAAAATAAAATATATAGAAGAGTTAGAGTTTTTTCGGAGATTCACTTCTGCATGCGAGCCCGAGTTACCTCTCCCCGGTGCTTTAGCATTGCAGGTGATGAAGAGTTTGTTATCTTAACTGTCAAAAGAACGGTTGAGCTTTCCCGGGAGTTTGCCGACAGAAGTTTTTTGTTTTTGCGGTGCAGAGATCCAGTTGATGCTTCCTGGTATGCTTGCATAATGATCCCGTTTCGAGAGAAGTTATTTTTCTGATGACGAAAGTCTGGTAGCTGCTTTGATCAAAAAATTATTGAGATGAAGTTATGGAGAGAATGCGCTTTCATATTGGAGTTCCGATCGAGTCTTCCCGGAGCTGAGAGTTGCTTCGATCGAGAGAGGTTGAGGACATCATGTTCCTGATAAGTCCCCCATCTTTTGAAAAGAGTGGAAGAAGCCCACGACAGAGCCAAGAATGCCCATGACGACCTAAAGACGTAGTACACCCTCTACCTAGAAGGAAGGAGCAAGACCCCATGCCCTATAGGAGCTTCGGTACCCGAGTCCCAGTGCTGTTATCATCAAACTGAGTGAGTGAAAGTCGTTTTGTCTTGTTCAGACGACCCCCCCCCCTCGCTAAATGTATGAGTAGTGCGGAATCAGTGTTTTTAAAATATATTTTGAGGGATAGAAGTTCTTTGCCATAGGTTAGATAAATAATTATATGCTCCCTGGATCTAAAAGGTGTAGATTAATTAAATACCTGTTATTGAACGTAAAGTGATGAGAATTCTAAAAGACCAATAAATTAGTAGAATGTACCTTAAGATTATTGATATTTTAGAGTTAAGATGTAAATAGTATAAAATTGTAAATAAATTAGTTTTTTTTTGTATTATAAATTTGATTCAGTCATCTTTGTTTGCAATTTATCTTAAGATAGGTTATCTCTAGTTTTAAAACAAATTAATGACCTGTTCGTTTGCCAATTGATGTCTAGAGCTTTGGGTTGTATTAAAAAAAATAATATTACACAACGCAACCAACTACCTTTTATTTAAAAATGATAATGTACTAACCCAAATAAATACGAATCACGCCTAAATAAATAAAGTGAGGACAGGCAATACGACAGGCATATACGCGCTTTTCCGGTTGATCTGGATAATTTCAATTTTGTTTTTGCGACAGTAAATATATAAACTTCCAAATTTAGTGAAACCATAAACCCTTCGAAAAACGTAAAATCGGTGATGAATGTCATGTGCTTAATGAAGACTGGAGAAACAAATATTTCTTTGGTAATACAGGGAATAAAGCAATGTGTTTACTGTGTCATGAAACGATAGCCGTATTTAAGGACAACAATTTAAAACAACACCACGAAAGGAAACAGCGAATTTGGCTGCCAACATCCAAAGGAAGAGCGCAAAATAAAAGCTGTGGAGTGTGTGAAAATGCTGAAGAAGCAACAAACATTATTTACATAGCAATCAACACTTAAAAATAGTGCTACTGCAGTAAGTTTCATTGTACCCTACAACCTTGCCAAACGCAAGAAGCCTTTTTTAGATGGCGCGTTTATTAAGCAGTGTATGGTAGAGTGTGCAAGCGTAATGTGCCCTGATGTGAGAAGCAAATTTGAGAGCATTTCACTGTCAAGAAGGACTATAGTTCAACGCATTGACTTAATTAGTGTCGAACTCACAGAACAGCTGAAGACTGGGAGCAAAGATTTTGTTTGGTTTTCTTTGGCACTGGATGAGAGCACAGATAATGGAGACATTGAACAATTACTCAACTTTATCCGTGGAATTAATAAAACTTTCATCATCACAGAGGAATTAATTTGCCTATAATTGATGAAAGATAGAACCGTTAATTAGGACTTGCTTTAGTGTGCTGTGAATTGTGTGGAGAAAAGTGGCTTGTCTAGGAATAAAATGACAAGCATTACAACAGATGGGACAGAGATTTCAGTGGAAAGAAAGTAAGTATGGTTAAGCTTTTTAAAAACAAGTTAGAAGCACAAGACACAAGTAATGATATCTTATCTTTTTATTGCATTTTGCACCAAGAGAGCCTTTGTAAAGCTGCACTGGACTTAAAGCATATTATAAATCCTATTGTTAGTATAGTGAACACAATCAGAGCAAAGGCACTCCACCATCGACAGTTCAAATCTTTGCTTGAGGATTTAGAGGCAGAGCATGAAGACGTAATTTATCACAATAGTTTAAGGTGGTTAAGCTTAGACAAAGTGATAAAAAGAGTCTAGTCATTGCATAATGATCTCCTCAGATTTTTGAACATGAAGAAGATATCTCATCATTTTGTTACAAAAATGAGATAGGAGGAGTTGAGATATGAGATGATGTTTGCAGCTGATGTATTTAAGAAATTCATTGAACTGAATATGACATTGCAAGGAAGGGGGTTGTTTTCACATGAAATGTGGAAACATGTAAAGTCATTTAAAATAAAACTAGGTCTATTTGCAAGGCAAGGAAGTGAAGGCAATTTTTGCAATTTCCCTTTATTAGGAAAAGATAAAGTGCCTGAAAGTGTTTCTGCTAAGATTAGGGATCATCTGCAGACTTTGGAGGACGAGGTCACAAGAACATTTCAGGACTTCGAGAAAATAGAGCTTAAATTTCATTTTCTCTCTTATCCCATCAGTACTGATATTGACACAGCACCTGAGGACATGCAGTTTGAATTTATTGATATGCAGTCAGATCATACTCTGAAAGAAATGTTTAATTCTGTAACATTAGTTGACATTTACAAATTTTTGTCTGCTGAAAGATTTCCATGTATAAAGAAATTTGCTGGGAAAATGTTCTCTATAGTTGGATATACATATATTTGTGAGCAAAGTGTTTCTTGCTTGAAGATCAACAAGAGTAAATATAGATGCTCTTTGACAGACATTGACTTCCAGGCTGGGATGAGAATCTCAACAAGCAATCTCACTCCTGATTTAAAAAAAAAGGAAAAGTGGGATTTGACTCATTAAACTGATTCCAACATTAAATGTGTTTGAAGTTAAAGATGATATAAAATTAGCACAATAAATAAATTGCATAAAACTTTAAAATTTTATTTAATTTATATTTATTCATTTTTATGATTCAAATTATACCTTTTCTGAAATGCAACGTTTACTTATATATGCAATAATTTTAAGAGGTGCGGCCCTCCGCTAACCTCCGCTTCCACTAAGCGGCCCCCGGGCCAAAAGAATTGCCCATCCCTATTATAGAACTTTATGATATTCTCCATGGACTGAGAAAAAAATTATTATTTGCTCAAAGTTAACTACGTTAAATTTGTATTTTTATGGGGAAAGTTAAGAAGCTATGTGCTTTTTCTACACCCATTAATATTAGACCCACAAAAGGTGCATGTTGTGTTTGCTTTCATTCCACCTTTTAAGGTGTGATTTATGTATTTTTATCATCTCTTAATTATGTTTGGAGGCCAAAATCAATGAATTCCTAACTTCCTTGAATGTCTGTAATAATTTCAGTCATCAGAAAAAAAATTATTCGTGTTCGAAGTTTCAAAGCAATCTTATTCTGAATAGTCCATAATGAGAATGAAATGCCAGTGTTTGACTAATAGGCTGGTAGTTGATTGATTAGTAAGTCGGTTTAGAATGCTACTGTCGTCTTTCGCAACACGTGTGGTAAACATATGAATGGAAGGTATGCCAGAGGTGAATAAATTACGTGAACAATAAATAAATTGTGATTTGATTGCTGAGTTTTTAAGTGATGGGAAAGAAAAAGGGCATTCCAACATATTATTTTAATTTATAAATAATATATGATTTGATTTTCCCAAAATTGTGCTGTAAAAATAAATAATGCTATATTTACCGCCCACATGGTGTTACAGCCGCCCATTTGGTGTAGTGGTTAGCGTTCCGAAATGCCATGAAGTCGGCTTGGGTTCAAATCCCGAATAAGACGTGGTCATTTCCGTGCCCCTCGTAGAAAGCAATGTTGGCTCACTTGTATGGTGCTTCCATAATAAAGCAGCCAGAAAAAGCGGTGAATAACAAAAGGTTAATGTCTAATGACAAGTGCCTCCACGTTAGAAGAAAAAAAAAATGTCTACAACCAAAGTTGCCTAAAAGGAGTTTAATTTCATTTAAGACAAAGCGATTTATATAGAACCAATTACACTGTACAGCATAAAAAATGTCCTTCAGATGAAAATGTGGGTTTCTTGTATATTTTTGGCTAAAAATAACAAATTTGTAATTATTTTTTGTTTACCACGCATCTTTGTCCCAAAAATCTACATTTTAGTAATGGAAATCTATACTGTAGCGGCTGGATGATATCTCCGATGACCCAAACCATCAAGACCCTGACTTTCAACCATCTACATCTATCACATGTTCACATCATGAAATCAGACAGTCAGAGCTTAACGATCTTGTACGGGACTTAAAGCTCTATCAATCAGACTCAGAATTATTGGGTTATAGGTTTCAAGGTTGGAATCTATTAAAGAAAGGTGTAAAAATAAGTTTATTGAGAAAAAGGCAAATCCATTTTGTAGACTATTTTGCGGAGAAAGAAGACATCGTATATTGCTGTGATGTGAATGGCAAATTTCAGGAATTGGTACATGAACATAATCCAGAAGAGTGGCGCCTGTTTATTGAATCGTCCGAACGTAGTCTCAAAGCAGTGCTCCTCCATATAGGCAATGTTTGTCCGTCTGTTGTCTGTTCCTGTAGCATATTCTACAAATACAAAGGAAACTTACGAAGTTATGAGTGCTATACTGAAACTAATTGAGTACACTACATTCAAATGGCATATTTGTGGAGATTTGAAAGTCATTGGGATATTAACTGGCATGTAACAAGGATACACTAAATTCTGCTGTTTTCTCTACGAATGGGACGGCCGTGACAGAAAAAAATCATTACATCCGTAAACAGTGAACTCCAAGAAAATTTTTTTTTCCTGGCACCAGAAACGTATCACATGAACCACTTGTGAATCCACAATGTGTCTTTCATCCACCATTGCACATTAAACTCAGTTTGATGAAAATATTTGTAAAAGCTCTGGACAGAGGAGTGGCTTTCTTGCATCTCAGCAACAAATTCAAAAATTTAAGTGAGGCAAAGGAAAAAGAAAGGGTTTTTATTGGCCCACACATTAAAGCACTCTTTCATGATGAAGAGTTTGAAAATAAACTGTCACAAGCAAAAAAGAAGCCTGGCTGCCATTCAAATCAGTGTGCTTACGTTTCAATTAAATGAGAAAGTTGGAAAATATGGACATCTTGTTGGTGACATGGTAAAATGATTTCGTGTTATAGGTTGAAATATGTCTTTAAAACTGAACTTTTTGGACTCACATCTGGATTTTTTTCCACAAAACCTTGGCGCAAATAGTGATGAGCCTGTGGAAAGGTTTCACTAGAACATTTCTATGTTTGAAAAGTATTTCAGTGTACGATGGAATGGAAATATGCTAGCTGAATATAGCTGGTCTGTTATCATGGACACACCAACAGATGTCTAAAAGTGGAAACGGCCAAAAAATCATTTAAGTGTTTGTTTTCTCTATAATCAAGTCTCTGTTACATTTCTCTGTAACCAATTTGCATAAATATGAGAAGTGGGTCTCCTACAAAAACGGTACGTGATGGAGCATTTTGGTTTTGATATATGAATCAAGCACCGTTTGTTTATACATAATCACATAGTTTCATCTAAACGGCAGAAACAATTTTCAAATTTATTGTACAGTGTTATTGAATACTAAAGAAATTTATGAGAAAAATTATTTTATCAAAAATCTCAATTATGATTGATTTATTTTTATTTTTTAAAGTTAAACATTCCATTCTGTTTTTTAAGTTAGTCTAGCCACGCAAAGTTTACTTGTGAAAACTTATAACAGGGAAAATATTATGTACACAATGCTGATTTTTAAACTTTCGCATGGAAAAAATATGCATGTTTTGTTAGAAGCATAATTACATAAGTCAACATGTCAAGGAATAATTATTAGTAAACATATTCGCCAATTGAGTTGATATTTTGTAACAAATACTTTCATTTAACAATCGCACATAAATATTTACATAATATTTCAAGTGCAAATCAGCTCCAGGTTTTCAGCGCATTAAAAATTTACATATAAATATGCATCATAAAAATGATAATTTGATTTTAACTATATTTATTTTTATCTCATCTATTTCCTTTAAATAGTTCTATTCATGTAATATGATAAAAAAAAAAATTTTAAATGTCTTGGTTGACTTACTTCAGGTATTATTCTACTTTTCATTAGTAATAAATATTTAATAACTTTTTCATGCCTACCAAGATGATAACTGTTGTTTTAATGTTTAGTGCTAAATACACTTCAAAATTCTTCAAATAGAAACTAATATTTTATTAAAGCAGAACATTTCTATTCTCCTACACCATTTTTCCTTACAGATAATTAATTAAAATTTAACATTTTCTATGGTTTTAATTAATGACACTAGTTTCTCTGTTGTTTACAAAACATCAAAAAATTGATAAATATATTTTTTTATTTTCTAATATAAATTCATTTTCAAGCTTTAAAAATGTTTTGATCACTTAGCTATTAATGTAATTACGTTATTCAAACTTGTCAGCTAGAGTAAACTGGGGAGAAATTTTTATAATACTAATGTATTTTTTCAAATTTTAATTAAAGAATTACATAATTGTTTAACCTTTTAGAAGCTTTAGAAGCCTTAAAATATAAAATATGTTATAATTTAACGACATAATTTATATTGTAAATTTAAATGAAATTGAGGCTGTGGGGAATCTCTCGAATTATCTATCTTCTACTTAGATTTTACTGCCTTGGATTGGCCCTGCAGTCAAAACATGAGTTACGGTGCATTTATATTTGTGTCCACATTTAAAGATCTCCAAAAATCAACGATAGCATATTTTTGAGATTTTGCTAATTATTTCTACCTTTTCTTAGAAATTTAAAACCTGAACCATTTTAACAAATGCTGTTTATGTTTAGTAGAATTAGTACATTCTGAATTAAACTAGAAAGATGGCTGCCGTCATTTTGACGGTTTCGGACATACTATTGTGCGCTATGTCTGTATTTAAGTCTTCAGGCTTCTGAAATTTTATGACTTTTTATAATTTTACGCGAAATGTGCACACATATTTACAAAATTACATTCTATAGTAAAGAGGGGGAGAAAACGTGTTGTATACCTACTAAGACTCAAAGCGGTTAATTTGACGGAATTATAGATAACAGGCAGAAATCTTTAAAATAATAGCGGAAAAATTTTAGTTACTTTTCCTCTCTTCTCCCTTTTGCAAATAACAGAAATATTGGCTCTTCGGAAATATTGGTGTTGGAAAATAAGGACTGCACAAACCTTGCATATATTTTTACGGGTAAATCATACAAGGTTGTCAGCTCGGCATACTTGCATAAAAATATATCTAAATATATACTAATCTATATATATAAAACAGTTCCGCAACTGACTCACTGACTCACTGACATACAACGCACAGACCAAACCGCTGGACCTAAAAGGCTGAAATTTTCTATGGAGATTCTTCTTATGGTGTAGAGGTGCACTAAGAAAGATTTTTGAAAAATTCTTCTTAGAATTTTTTAAATTAAATTTTTAAGCTGTTTTTGTAACTTTTTTTAAGTTTTCATTTAAAATAATAATTTGAGGGTTATATAATTTATATCACGAGAAAGATCATAAAAATTCCTTTAAAATGAAATCTTTTTCGAATCTTTACCTCGATTTTCTGATTTTTGGCGATTTTTAAAGATTAATTTTTAGAATTTAATTTATTAAATGCTGATCACGTGATTTCCTTTTCTGGTTCTTTAAATAAATTTATCGTCACGTGCATAACAACAAAATAGACAAAAAAAATTTTTTCTTTCTAATGCAGCATACGATTGGATATTATAAAAAAAAATAAATATCCATTGCGATTTTTTTTATAAATATATATATATATATATATATTACATCAATTGTATACATTGATCATCGTATGTATTATAAATATATATATTTATTTTTTTGTCATTAAATGCATACATTAACCGTTGTATTTAATTTGAATGTACTCCGTAGCGTAGTGCGGGTTTTCATCTAGTTTATTATATATTCGTATAAAATAGTTCAAAATTTAACATATTTAGCCATTTTTTTTTAAACATTAAATATTTTAAATTCTTGATTTTATTTTTAACCGTCAAAATGACGGCGTTCAGTGTGTATAATTTGTGTATTAGTACATTTATTTACTATCCAGCCGTCATGTTTCGACGGATACCAACTAGTATATATTTAATATATTAATATTTCGTTTATTAGCCACTTATGACAAAAACCAAAAGCCTTTTCGTTTACACTAAAAATGTTTCATGTATTAATATTCTAAACAAAGAAAAGCTGCAGAAAATAAATTTCAATAAAATAACAGTTTTCTCTTATATTTATTTATTACAGTAATTATTATAAATTCGTTCAGCTCTACGGTATCAACAAAATTCTATTAAAGAATCATCCTTTTTTCCAAGTACACTGGGAGTCTTTAAAGGGGACTCCAAGCTTCCAAATTGTCCCTGCCGCAATTAGCTTGTAAGTCAGTAACTTTTAATTACTGTAATAATTTTCTGGCTATTAGTTTCAGTGAAAAATGATAATAAATTTTTTTATCTAAATATTGGGGAATGTTCTCTGGGAACTAACATAGAGAAACTTAGCAGGCCACCTTACGAAAATTTACTTCCAGTGTAATTCTATTCCAGTATAAATATTTAGTGGTGTAGCAACATAATACTTTGCTAAAATAATATCAATAGGAAAGTAAAATTATAATAAACGCATGTTTTAAATTAATATACATGTTTTGCATCTGTTCTTACGCATTTCAGTTTTGAGAGTAGGTCTGAACTTGGTTTTTTTAATGAAATTTAATTTTTTACTCTACACTTTGTGGTAAAAACATAGAGAAAAATAGCCCAAATATGAGTTCAGTTGAGAAGAAATTGGACATTTTCATAGAAACATTCATGGAAATGCTGAAATAAACCTGGATAAATTTATTGTGCTAAAGTATATAAATTATGACTCTCGTATAATTTCCAGAAGCTATATGATAACAAGAAGATCATAGAATTCAACATGTTAAAAACAGCATAAGTGAGGAATCAAAGCTTAAAAACTGAGACTGCTTTATATTAAACGTATTTTAAGCATTTTGTATCAGAGTTTTGGCCTTAAATTAATTTTTACAAAATTTCATCAGTTTGAATTAGAGGAATCCAAGATTTTTGAAATATTTTATTTTATTTTCTATTATCTTACTGACACATAATTGTTTTATTACCCTAAGCATAATATACAGAAATAAAATATTCTTAATCAGTTTGTATTGATAACAAGCATTCATATTTATAATATAATGCGATTTTAATATGCTTAACTCTACCAGAAAATTCCTTGAGAATTTAAAGAGATGAACATTACTTGAGGAACGCACCATACGAAATGCAATGCATGAAAAAAAGATGCTTAAATTTTAAAAATGTTTGCAACGTAACAATTGCATGTAAACAATATGGGTGGTGTCCTATTTACCACATATTTCCCCGAATGTATTTCTCAAAAGTTTTTATTATATGTGGTCAAAGAATGTGAGGGAAGAACCTGCTAAACAATAATGTCTGGGAAATACTCCCCTAAATTAGATTTTAGGAACATGTCATGACTACATTGAACCTTTCTTATGGATCTTCGATCATTACTTTGCGATGCCTGTAATGTGGACAGGGTTAATTGTTCTGTTGAACCCATCTCGTTTCTTGGAAGAATACTGCTGTCATAAATCTGGTCCACAGCATTTTTAGGTTCGCTATTCTCGTATGATCAATGCTAAAGTCAGGGCCAAGGGTTTCCAGGCAGAATATTGTTCAAAGCATACAAAGCTTTGTATTTTATGAACAATGCAAACGTTACCTTGTCGTAACTAGTCTGTTCCAGAAAACAAGTTACGTTGACAAAGGAGTTTTTCTATCGATTAGAAATCCTGTTTCGAGGATCATGTGTCTATTATGAAGAAAATTTATAAGATATAATTCGGAAAGAAAATTCTCCTGAAGCTAAATCTGATAGATTGCCCTGCTTGTGAGCTTTCAATGTTAAGTACGAGACAAGCCAGTATGAAAATGACTGATAATCTCTATATCGAACTTAAAGGTAACACTAGAAAGACGTCTGCCATCATTTTGACTGTTTCGGACATACTATTGAGCGCTATGTATTTGAGCGCTATGTCATACTATTGAGCGCTGTATTTATATCCTTAGGCTTCTGAAATTTTATGACTTTTTCTAATTTTACGCGAAATATGCGCACACATTTACAAAATTATATTCGATAGTAAAGAAGGGGAGAAAATGTGCTGTATACCTACTAAGACTGAAAATTGTCGATTTGACGGCAATACAGAAAACAGACAGAAATAATACCGGAAAATATTAGTTTCTTTTCGTCTCTTTCCCCTTTTGCAAAAAACAGAAATATTGGCTCTTCGGAAACATTGGTGTTGAAAAATAAGGACTGCCCAAACCATTCATATATTTTTACGAATAAACCACACCAGGTTGACAGCTCGGCATACCTGCATAAAAATATATCTAAATATATACTAATCTATATATATAAAACGCGTAGGTATGCGGCACAAAAATCGGCGCTATTTCTACACTCCGAATGGCAACGGTTGCAACTACCAGATGTAAACATTAGCGGCCAACTGCGTGTGTGTAGTGGTTCGACGATAGCACGTAATTTGGTACAATTTAATTGCTGTACACGTGAATAATTACACGTGAATAATTTTAATTTATCCACGAGATAATTTATTCTTTTGTTCCATCGGTTTTTCTAAATGTAAGTAAGAAGGCAAACTTTTGACAAAATATGTTTAGAACTATCAAATCCAGTGTTTAGTCATGGACAGTTGTATGTAGGTTTATCTAGAGCCCGTTCTTTTGATTCTGTCACTGTAGTATTTCCTACTTCTGAAATACTCAACTGTGTATACCAAGAAGTTTGAGGAATATCATATTACTCCATTTTATAAGTGAAGAAATTTTCCCAATAATTTTTTATTTGGTATGATTAAGTGTAAATATCTGAATTGTGAACAATAGTACATATAGAGGGTGATGTAATCCACACTATATTTTAGTACTTGCTGCATTTTTACTCCTTTTTTAGTGAAAATATTTGTCTCTAACAATTTCTTATTTGATGTTATGATAAAGGGTAGATATCTTAATTTTGAAAAATACTACGTACAGAGAGGAATGTAATTTTTAAAATCTTTGTTGTTGGGTTTCTCAGTCTTATCTTTAACTCTGTTCTGAAGTAATGAAAATTCATATTTTTTTAATCACGATGTTTTAGAATCAGCCTTAGAGAGAATTTTGCAATGATTATAAATTTTTTGGCTGAGATCTCACTTCGATTTAACAACGTATATTTATGATGACAGGTAATAGTAACATTCCTTACATACGTTTCTTTCAGTTGAGTTGTTTTCCAAAAGAAAATTCAAAATTAAAAGCGACCATGCTGGTCGCGCAGCGGCTAGTTCATTATATATTGGTATGAAATAGTTCAAAATTTTAAGTATTTAACCTTTAAAAAAACATGAAATATTTTAAATTCTTGATTTTATTTTTAACCGTCAAAATGACGGCGTTCAGTCTTTTTAGTAAGAAAAAAATTCCCGTCTTTCTAGTGTCGGATGTTGACTCTCTAATTCAAAAATATAATTTGCGCAATACTGATGATTTAAGTGCGGCAGTCACTTGCCTCTGACTGTAGGCATCTCTTGAAATTGTCCCATGAAGTTCCATGAAGTTTTGCTGGCTACTTTATAATGGGGGCACCATTCAGGTGAGCCAGCATTGCTCCCAATGAATGGGACGACACAGAAACGACCAGGACTGATTCGGGATTTGAACCCAAGCCAACGGAGCGGTTGCTCTATACTGATCGTTATTTCCTTCATAATTATTGCTTAAAGATATAGTATCCATACTGTGCAAATAGATCAAATAATGCATAAAATAATGTAATAGGATTTATTACGATTAAGGGAACAATGGACCATGAAAAACTTTTTTCTTATTTATCAACCAATTGCTATGAAATTTTTTTGTATACTAATACAGTGTTGTTTAGAGATGAAACTTCTAAACAAAAAAGAATGTAATTAATTAAGATATTAATTAAAATCAGTTTGTTAATTAACAAACTATTTAAAAATGCTCCATGCACATCAATTTTTGTCTCAGATATCTAATTTTCTTTCATAAGCTAGCTTTATATAGTTATAATAAAAGTTACTAGCAATATTTGATTTACAGTCATATTTATAAAAACTAACATATTTGTAAAAATATGTCATTTTATGCAAAATTTTATCAAAAAAAATTTTTATTGGAAAAATTTTAAGTTGTTTTAAAATAGTATAATGAATTTATTAGTACGTTTTATTCTAACATATATAAATAACCATTTTATGAAATTTTATGAAAATTCAAGAAAAATTATGATGCATGGAACGTTTTGAGCATACCGAAACGACATAAAAACTTGTTTTGGGAAAATGGCATTTAAAGTTTTAATCTGACTAACATTTCCATTGTAACGTTTGAAAAAATACTTATAACTCGGTTAATAATGATCGGATCAACATACTTTTTTTAATTTAAAGCTGATGAGTTGCAGAATCATTTTCTATCGTTTTGGGGACATATTTTTGTGAATCTGATGGTCCATTGTCACCTTAATATTTTTTCTTAAATGGAAAAAATATAGAAGGAACTATCAGGAAGGTTAAAAGCACTGTGGTCATTTTTTACTACTCGATAGCTTAACTGCCTGACAAGAAATTTCAAAGGGTAACACACGCCAACGAAAAATGACTTTTTGAAAACTTTTTTAACATTGATAGCTGATTCTTATGTAATTTTCGGTGCTGAATCCGTATCTGACCTCAGTTTTTTCTATCACCCACAGTTTCGTCCCAATGTGACTTAGTCGGAAACTAGAAAATTAGCCGAACATACCATAGAAAATAATAATAAATAAATGTTACAATATGAACAAAACTTTTATTCAAGTATAAACATGAAAATACCTTTATATTACATAGGTTTTGTGTGTGAATTGGCTTATATGTCCTTTCCCTCTTCTCCCTAAAGTTCCTGATATTGCTTTTTCGCCTGTGAAACGCTTCCCCAACTTCTTGGTGAAGTGACCAACAGTAGTCTCCCATCATATTGGTATTCCCATCATATTGGCCCTGATACTGTCTTTCCATCAATTTTTTATCTTGATGAAACCTCTAACCTTGCTCCTCACTGACATCACCAAATTATCTGGGAAAAAATCAAGGTGACTGTTCAAAAAGTGAATCTTGAGACTCATCAAACAGCCTAACTTTTTGAACTTTTCTAGCATGTTGGCGACAATAGAAATATAATATGGGTCCTTCTTGTTGCCAAAGAACTTGTTCACAATCTTCTTGAATGATACACAAGTCTCCCTCTGTTTTAAAGTCATTTTTGATTCAAAGTTGAGATCGAACATCATTTTTCGGATGTCAGGCCCAACAAACACGCCTTCTTTCAATTTTTCTTCTGATGGATGAAGAAACTTCTTGCAGAGATACTTGAGATATTCTCTATCTTTGGGTGAGGCTGTAACAAACTGTTTCATTAGGCCTAATTTTATGTGTAAACGGGGCAGCAGAATGTTTTCAGGGTCAACGAGGTTCTTGCGCAGAATGTTCTTCTCTCCAGGCTTTAAAGATTTTCTTGCAGGCCAGATTTTTCTGGACCAATGTTGATCCCTTTCCCTACTGTCCCATTCAAATAAGAAAGTTCGGAATTTGGTAAAGCCACATTTCTAGCCAAGGAGCATGCATAACACTTTCAAATCGCCACATATCATCCAACCATGAATAGTTTATTTTATTTAAAACTATATTAAAGTTTTCATAGCATTCCTTCATATGTACATAATGAGCAACAGGTAATGATGCATAAGTGTTACCATTGTGCAATAGAGAAACCTTCAAACTAGTTTTAGACGAATCTATAAAAATCCTTAATTCCTCCTTTTGATATTCAATTCCAAATTCATTTATCAAACCAGCACTATCTGAGCAGTATATTAAATCATATTGTTTGTAAAATTGAGACAATTTCTCCTATATACATAAATGCTTGTTCCTGCTGCCAACAAGTTCTTTTCTTTGAGCCTGGAGCCAAGCAGTTCAGCTTTCTCCTTTGTTAAACCCAAATCCCTAACCAGATCGTTTAGCTTGGCTTGAATAAACAACTTAGATTCTAAAGTTTCTAAACACTGAAACTCATCATCGACTTCTTCATCTGTATCAGGCTGGGAATCTACAGATATCCAGGATCCTCTGGTGGTTTAGGGACAGGAATATGTGGACCATGGCCTACTGGCCGAATGGCAGACGGATGGTTAGGGTACCTTATTACTTTCTTATTTTTTGATTTGTAACAAGTAACATCAACGCTACAAAGTAACAAGCATTACATTGGTTTCTTAGCTCCCTCTATATCATTGGAACATCGAATTGAAAGGCTTGTTACTCCTTTTTTTGACCATTTTCTAAGATCTGCAACACACACATAGTATACCTTATGCGGCGCCCAAGACTTATCCGGATCACCAAGGTGAGTTCCAAAGTATAAGAAGTACGCTTTTTTAACGAACTCTGTAATGTTCCTTTGATGTTTTTTAATCACAAACTCACCACAAATATAACAAAAACTGTCAGGAAATTTTTTACAACCGAAAAGTGTATGAGTCATACGCATGTCCTTTGTGAAATAACTCCGTTAAGTTGCGGTTAGCTTATGGCGTTGAATTCGCTAAAAATGCCATTTCTTTAAATATCGAGTGTTTAAATGTGAATAAAAAATGGTGGGTGATACGGCTCTTTTATTGTCGTATTCGGTTTCAGCACACTAAAAACCACAAGAATAAGGCAAATTTATTCAAAAAGTTTTTTCATCGTTGGCCTGCGTAATTATTATAAACGGTACTAAGACCTTCAAATCAGAAGGAACTTAAGGACATAATACTCCACTAAATGTGATTTTTTTATTATAAGACCATATTTTATTTTTTTGCAATAAAATATATAAAGGAAGTGTTTCTCGAAAATTAATTTTAAATCTAATCCAACATAGTTTTTATTGCTAGGTCTGAAAATTATTTTGCAGTAACAGAAAATGAAAACCGAAATAAATTGAAAAACCTATTTTTAAAACAGCATTGTACAACTTTTTTTTGCCCCATTTTATAAAAAGTACATTTCTTTTTATAATTTATGCAATTTTTCTTTTACATCGAATGCTAGTAATCACGGTGCAAAAAAGTACATAAAACAGTTAAAAGAAATAAAATATAAAAAATCCTCTTTCATATGAACAATAAATTAATATCTCCTGCTCTCCTTTCAAAACCCTTTTAAAATAAAAATGCGCTGGGAAATAGATTACTCTTTGAAGAATATGCATAAACTTAAGTGTGAAAGAATACAGTTTTCAAAATTACGATATTAGGAAAATTTTAATTACTCTAAAAATTTGCATCACAAATAATATTTCTCAATCAATATGTTGCGCTTTCATTAAAACGTTGCTGTAGCTTCATAAAAGGAAACAGAGAGTAGGAAATGTTCGTTTTCAGAGAAGGAAGAAACTTTTTATATATGTTTTTAAGCCCATTTCGCAGATTTTTTTAATGGATAGTTTTAAATGTAATATCGTTCTAAAAGTCCTATGTGAATAAATTTCCTAATTCATCGATGGTAACTATTTATTATTAGTTTTGTCTCACTTTGCCTAAATTTTTATTTTGTAATGATATTGTATGCACTGCTGGAGGCTACAAGTGCTAGTGAAGAAATAAACTCTGCAATTTTTTTGTCACGCTGACTGGAATATATAAACAAATTTTCCAACTATATTAATTAATTATTTTTCGAAAAATTCTGTTCAAACCAAAGATATTAAATGAAGAGATACCATGAAATTGACAAAAAGTTTGTGAGAAAAACGCTGTCAAATCAAAAACCACCCTTGAGGTTCAGAAATCATGTTTTAATTGCTGGGCCTGGAAGTTGGTCTTAAACTGGTGGATAGAACGGTAAATATACTTTGACAAACGTTTAACGAAAAATCCTGCCTGAAATAATGTAGAATCGCTGAAAAAATTAAACAAATCCGGTCAACATCCTGAGACGAAAGATGGTTGAGAGTGATACGATCATCATTTTTGTTACATAGGGTTAATTAGACCGGGACTTATTATTTAAAGCCAATTCCGTAGGGCTACAAACATCCATGCCAATAGTGGGAGTCGAACACGCAGACTTCTGGTATCGATTACCAGAGTTCTAGTCATTTGGCCATCGCCCTTAGGACAAAAGAATACTCAAGAACGATATCAGTCAACTGGAATGTCCTTTTTCTTGACATCAAAATCCTCATTAAGTGGGAAAGTTTCACAGGATGGCCATCATCTAGGAGACCTATATCCTGAGAGATGTCGTAACAGGTAAAAGCAATTTTTCGAAGAAATTCTTCAAAATTTTTACAACAGACTATGTACAAGATACCACATCTGCATACATTCGTATGTAAGTATTTCTGTTAGAATATGTAGGAATGTGTTAGTACGGTGAGAGTATATGGTGATATTATATGCATATATATTTAAATGAATAAAAGTATTGAGACTTAAATCTAAAACCTGAGAGACTTATCCATATAAGTTACGTATATTTGCATGTTATGTAAGCCATGAAAATCATTTTCAGAGACGTTTCAAGTTTAATATGGTGAACTGAAAATCGAGTGGAATATTGATTATTTCTAATGAGTAATTCGTCTCTGATTACAGGGATATAGACCTCTCGGTTGCACCTGCTATAGCTTAAGAGTGCTAGATATTCTATAAATTTCCCAGCATGTCTCGTAGAAACAACGAAATGCATTAAAATTATTCTCAGTCAAAATCATTTCTGTGGTATGAGAGATATCCATATTGCAGTCTATCTAAAAATTGCCCTCTTCGGAAAAATTTTAAAAATCTTCAAATTTCGATTCAGTTTCATAATATTAGCATTTATAATTATTTATGTTCAACAAGTGATCAGCACACATGTGTGTCGCAGGAATAACATTATAATTTCAATTTCAAGTATCTTAATATATATATATATATATATATATATATATATACATACATATATATATATACATATATATATATATATATATATATATATATATATATATATATATATATATATATATATATATATACATATATATATACATATATACATATATACATATATATATATATATATATATATATATATATAAATATATATATATATATATATATATGTAATATATATACAATCAAAGAAATTAAAGGTAATTTTCTCGATTAAAAAGTAATTTCCTATTATTTTGAAGCCAGCTGCTACTCTAAGTGATTCAATTTTATTAAAAATAACACTGAAGATCATTGTAACGTATCTTCTTTAACTGTGCTATTTAAACTTTTACAATGTTGCTGTTTATTAAATATTGTTCATGCATTGTGTCTTATAATCTACATGTTTTCTGTAATATAAGTCTCACTGAGCGATCGAGCGTAATTGTTGTTTCCGTAATTTTAAAAATTCCGTAATTTAGAAAATATGCTACAACAAAGTAGTGTACTGTTTTCTTTTTGGCATGGCTTAAAGGTATACAACTGTATAAAGAATATAGGGTGGGGAGGGGATGGAGATAACCTCGGATTTTTTCCTTTCCCGGGGATCCTACGCCCCCTTATCCACGGAAATGCGGAGCACTGACAAAGCATTAACATATCGATTTTTATTTATCTTACCTATGGTATAGACTGAAAACTGAGTTACAGAATGGGTGAGTAAAATAGTGTAAACGTAAGCAAAATGTTCATGAGTGCAACTGCATTAATAGTATTCTACGCTGCAGAAAGTATATATTTTCAATACACTTTCATGTATGTGCAATAAAAAGTATACTTATGTAGCTAATTGGCCTTAGTCAGCACGTTTAAAATAATTTTATCTAACAGTTCTAAAGATCTATGTATTTTGCGATGAAACCTCATGAAGAAAAGATCTTTATGGATATTTGCATCAATTTTTCAGTTTAATTCTCGCACTCAAGCAAAGATATAATTCGAGGAATATTTTATTATGACACTTTTAGAAACTCAACATACCAAAATAAAGCTGATTAATGTAAAATTTATTCTATTCAACACTGAATATAAAACATATATAAAATTTCAAATTATATATATATTATCACATACAGCATTTTCAGGAATTTCTGAAAAGTCATATTTACGGATGATTTATCTTATGTGATTTTATAAGATGCATTATTAATTTTCAGTTCTAAAAAAGGATTTATTCTATTAATATAATTTTTTAAATGTTTCAAAATATTAATACATTTCTTTGAAATCATTAATCAATTTTAAACATCGTTTTCTTTTTTAAAAATTTTTAAACAAGTTCATAACGTAAAGAAATATTTTCATTTTTAAAAAAATGTCACTTTGATATTCTCAAAGAATTTTCGGAACTTTTATTTGCCAGACAGTGTTCAATTAAAATGACACCCTTTTTTAAAGTAAATGCAATATTCTTGCTTACATCATAATTTTTAATTTGAATTAGACACATGCTTCAGGTTTTAATTTTGGGAGAGAGCTGTGTATGCATTTTTGCTCAATTAAACAGTACATTCTAATTTTTTTACTTTAAACTTCCAGATCTGACTAAGAAATAAAGCAATTAGAAAAAGAAAAAAGAAAAGAAAAATGAAACACATTTTTCTGGTCTTTTATCTTTATGTTAAAAATTAAATATAATTGCTTTGTAGAAGTAAATTTTTGCATAAAACAATACAAATCAAGGGAAAAAAATTTTTTGCATTACAATATTTAAAAAGTTAACATCAGCACCAGCCTTTCTCTATCTATTGTATAGCCGATATGATATTAGTTTTTATTAAGTTATAAATTATACATTTTCCTTTACATGCTCTCGCATATCTAATAAAAGAGATTTAAAATGTTTAAAATATGCACAGCTAAATTGCATGTATATGAAATTTTGCGAGTTAAATTCTATAATGAGTTTATCTGAATACGAAATTAGTATTGAACATACTTAACATATTTCACTCTACCGAGAGCTAAATCTTATGGGCTGAATTAAATAAATTTGATTTTTTTCGAAAACATGACTGGAGTGTTATTTGACCTGTGCTTGTTTGTTTGTTTGTTTGTTTGTTTTGGCTGTTTATTCACCTAAGGTGAATATTGATTCACTAAATATGAATTCCTTTAATAGTGTTAAATTCACCTTATACATAATTGCAAGGCTACAGCATGCATATAGCTATAACGCGCATAAAACTTGAAAAATTTTGTGTGTGTGAATGTATATATATATATATATATATATATATATATATATATAACAGTTCTGTAACTGACTGACTCACTGACTAACTGATTGACTGACTGACATACAACGCACAGACCAAACCGCTGGACATAAAGGGCTGAAATTTTGCATGGCGATTCTTCTTATACTGTAAGGGTGCACTAAGAAGGATTTTCGAAAAATTCTTCTTAGATTTTTAAATTAAATTTGTAAGCTGGTTTAGTAACTTTTTTTAAGTTTGCAATTAAAATAATAATTTCACGGTTATAAAATTTACATCACAAGAAAGATCATAAAAATTCCTTTAAAATGAAATCTTTTTCTAATCTTTACCTTCAATTTCTGATTTTTGGAAAATTTTTAAAGATTAATTTTTAGAATTTAATTTATTAAATGCTGATCACGTGATTTCTTTTTCTGGTTCTTTAAATTAATTTATCGTCATGTGCATACAACGAAATAGACAAAAAAAAATTTCTTGATAATGCGGTTGACGATTGGACATTATCCAAAAAAATATTAAAATATAGTAAAAGGTATGTTCCTCAAACTGTACTATAGTAACTGTACTATATTCTTTAGTATGTTCTATTAGATTTAATTTGAATATTTTCTTCTACATTATTTTGTCTATAAAAATATCCCTTACGATTTTTTTATAAATATATTTTTTTTGGTGTTTTACTTCAGTTGCATACATTGATCGTTGTATTTATTTAAATATATTTATACATATTTTTGGCAGGAATTGCATACATCGACCGTTGTATTTAATTTGAATATACTCCGTAGCGAAGTTTTCAGCTAGTATATATATATATACACTGCTGGCCACCCAAATTGCAACACCAAGAAAGACAAGAGATATCACAACAAAATTTATTTTGTAGATAACATGTTGACCAAGTATCAAATGATTAAATTAATAGACTTCTGTGAAGTGTGGTTCCTGCCGAAATCAGTAGCCAGAGTAGCCGCCATTGTTGGAGATCACCGCTGCCACACGCCTCGGCATTGATTCAAAGAGACTTTGGATGAGTTCTTGGGGTACAGCAGACCAAGCAGCTTCCACACGTTGCCAAAGTTGATCTGCTGTGGCAGCTGGGGATGGAATCTGGGTAAATCGTAGAGCAACCATGGACCACATGTTTTCCATCGGCGAAAGATCCGGAGAGCGAGGCGGCCAGGGAAGCAATTCAATCTGGCGATTGACGAAGAACCGTTGGACAATGCGTGCCACGTGTGGTCGCGCATTATCCTGTTGAAATATGGCTGTGGGCAAGCCCTGAAGGTAAGGAAGGACAACTGGTTCCAACACCTCGGAGATGTAGCGCTGGCTGTTTAAAGTACCGGCAATGCGTACTAGAGGTGTGCGAGAGTGATATCCAATACCGCCCCATACCATAATACCCGGTGCAGGACCAGTGTGGCGGTGCATAACGCAGCTGTTCAGCATCCTCTCTTCACGGTGTCTCCAGACTCGAATGCGACCATCGTGGTGTTGCAGACAGAAGCGTGACTCGTCGGTAAAGACAATTGCATTCCTTTCTGGCGTCCACATCCTTCTGTCATCGCACCATTGGCGGCGGAGACGTCTGTGGTTCTGCGTCAAGGGTAGACAAAGCAATGGACGTCTTGCGGACAGACCACTCTGCTGTAAACGGCGTCGAATGGTACGCGCAGACACTGGATGATGCGTTACAGACTGCATGTGCTGTGCTATGGTCCGTGATGTGACTGAGCGATCCGTCACTGCCATGCTCACAATTTGCCTGTCATCACGTGAAATGGTGCGCTGAGGTGGATGCGATCGAACACGCCTTTCCATCGTACCCTCCAGCATCCAACGATCACATATCCGCATTACAGTTGTTTGGTCTCGTCCAACACGACTACCGATTTCCCTGAAAGATAATCCACAATCTCGGTAGGCCACTATATTTCCTCTGTCGAACTCGGATACTTGATCAAAAGATGATCGCTGTTTTCGACGAGGCATAATTGATCGTTTTTTTTTGAAAAAACCACAAGAAAAACACAATTGCCGAACTTGAAATCGTCGAAATCTGAAAGCCTTAAATAGCGCTTTGAAGTTGCGCCACAGGCGCGCGTGATGTGCGTCTGCGCTGAAATTCTAATCATTTGCATATCTCACCTCCGCTAATGCATGTTGTAAATTTCATGTTATTTGCATGTTTCCTTCAGGGTGTTGCATTTACAGTGGCCAGCAGTGTATATATATATATATATATTTCGATATACTGTACCCATCAACTAACACAAATCATCTGTAAATTCATTGAAAGAGTAAAGTTCTAAAATATTGTACTTTGGTGAGGAAAATGGGAAGAATACTTTGGACATTTTGTTAGAATCAGTAATTGTTACAAATATAAAAATTTTGTTACACATTTTTTCATCTGAAATAGTAATAAATGAACTAGAAATCAGCTTCTCTCTACGTCTACAGTTCATTACTTTGTATAATTTTTCTTACTTTTTTACACTAATCCGTCAAATTTCTAATAAATGCATAAATGTTTTCGTCCTTTAAATTTCCATGGAATGTTAAAAAAAATTTCTGAAGTTTATTTCCTTGTATATTCTTCTTTATCTACGCTTAAATTTAATCTTTTTAAAAAGTCTGTCATTCAAATTATCAACATTGTTATCAAACAAATAGCAGAATCTGTGCAGCGATAAAATTACTCTAAATTTGTTTATGACCATGCCAAACAGCATATTGCTCCAATGCTTTTTTAAACTCCCAGAGGTTCACGCTCAGTCATGTACATTTGATGGATTATTTGTTTATGACCATACCATACGGCATATTGCAAATAGTAATAAATGTTCAGAAATAGTAATAAAGGGTCTAAGAATCCACTCCTTGCTACATTTATAGTTCGCTACTTTGAGTTATTATTTCTTACTTTTTTACATAAATCTGTCAAATTTCGGATAAGCGAACAAATGTTTTCATCATTTAAATTTCCATGCAAAATTAAAAACAATTCTAAAGTTAATATCACAGAATATTCTTTATTATCTACGCTAAAATTATATTCTACTTAAAAACTCTCTCAGTCATATTATGAACGTTGTTGTCAAATGAAATATCAGAGCCTGTGCAGCAATAAAATGACTGTAAATTTGTTTATAGCCATACCATTCGTTATATTGCAAATAGTAATAAATGTTCAGAAATAGTAATAAAGGGTCTATAAATCCACTCCTTGCTACATTTATAGTTCGCAACTTTGTGTTATTATTTCTTACTTTTTTACATAAATCTGTCAAATTTCGGATAAACGAAAAATTTTTTTCATCATTTAAATTTCCATGAAAAATTAAAAACAATTCTAAAGTTAATATCACTGAATATTCTTTATTATCTACGCTAAAATTATATTCTACTTAAAAACTCTCTCATTCATATTATGAATGTTGTTGTCAAATGAAATATCAGAGCCTGTGCAGCAATAAAATGACTGTAAATTTGTTTATAGCCATACCATTCGTTATATTGCAAATAGTAATAAATGTTCAAAAATAGTAATAAAGGGTCTATAAATCCACTCCTTGCTACATTTATAGTTCGCAACTTTGTGTTATTATTTCTTACTTTTTTACATAAATCTGTCAAATTTCGGATAAACGAACAAATGTTTTCATCATTTAAATTTCCATGAAAAATTAAAAACAATTCTAAAGTTAATATCACTGAATATTCTTTATTATCTAAGCTAAAATTTTATTCTACTTAAAAACTCTCTCATTCATATTATGAATGTTGTTGTCAAATGAAACATCAGAGCCTGTGCAGCAATAAAATGACTGTAAATTTGTTTATGGCCACACCATACGGCATATTGCAAATAGTAATAAATGTTCTAAAAATCCGTTCCTTGCTACATTTATAGTTCGTTAATTTGTGTTATTCTTTCCTACTTTTTTACATAAATCCGTCAAATTTATGCTTAATCCATAAATATTTCCATCATTTATACTTCCATGCAAGATTAAAAACAATTCTGAAGTTAATATCATTGTATGTTCTTTATTATCTACTCTAAAATTCCACTCTACTTAAAAACTCTCTCGTTCAAATTATGAACATTGTTGTCAAATGAAATAACAGAGCCTGTGCAGCAATAAAATGAATGTAAATTTGTTTCGGACCATACCATACGGCATATTGCTCCAACACTTTTTTTAATCTCCCAGAGGTTCACGCACAGTCATGTTCATTTGATGGAAATACAATTTCACCGCTGTTTGGAGAAAGCACTTTCTCCCCAGATCCTTTCTAAAGAGGTCGTATAAAAGGGCGGAACACGCATTTGTATTTGATTTATTCCCCGCGCTACCAATGGAGGGAACCTTCCCCTCAGGAAGTTTTTTAAATGTTATTCCCTCCGGGATTATAGGTCAGGAAATCTAAACTGCGTTTCGACAGTGTGTAAAAACGCCATAATTGTTTCCTTAATTGTGATGATTCGAGCGGACACATATGTGTGTAACAGGAATATAACAATTTATATGACAAAGGAGATATTTTTTTTACTACATGATTTTTTTATTCTCAGAAATAATGACTTTATTAACAAAAGCTTGCATGTAAAATTTTATGGTTGTCTTAGCCTGAAAAAATTAAAATTACTATTTTTTGCTAAGCAAATTCATTTTTTTTGACAATTCATATAACAATACATATATTAATTTAATGAGAGTATTGATATAAATCTGATACGGTGAAACTGTATAATCTAAGTTTTTATGCTTCTCGTATTTTTAGAGTGCATTCGAAAATTTACGAACAGTACCAACTACTCAGAATTACTGAAGAAAAAAAATAATGAAATAGGAGATGGAAACAACATCTGCTGAATAATTGAATGCCTATGACTTAAATAAATAGGTGTGTATATATATATATATATATATATATATATATATATATATATATATATATATATATACACAAACAAACAAACACACACACACATACAAGTCTACAATGATTCTAAAGCCACAAAACCTATGTAAAGGCCGCTTCAAATAATAAGGTGAGGTTTTAGCCCGTTAGGTGTAATTTTGCTATTCAGTTTAAAGATTTGTGTTTAGGCATTTTCCTTCTCTACTGAAAAAAGTGTATTTTTTTACAACACATCACTACAAGGACTTAAGAAAAAGAGCAAGAAAATAATTCTTATCAGTAACGAAGTTTTTAATTTAATCTCGATGTAAAATTTTAATCGATGTAAAAAGTTATCCATTTATTAATTAGAATAAAAATTTAGCAAGAGACCTGATACATTTGCTTATATATTTGTTTGTGAATGTAAAATATTTACGAACACAAAAATTTTCTGTTTATTTTTTGTACTGTGAAAGGAACAAAAAGATATTAATGCATTCTTAGTCCTCGATATATTTTACCCAGTCAATATAAAAACAATTTATTTTATAAAAAGGTTTCGGATTTAGTTATACACCCACCATAACTGCTGCAAGTGTAACCATAGCAATTCCTGCAGGAATTGAAATTTTTCCTAAGAAAATATCTGTAGTTGTTTCGTCTATTTAACATATCTATTCGGAAAAATTTGGATGTTTTAAAAGAAAACAATACATAAATGCAAGGGATAAAAAATAAATGCATAGGAGGAAAAATATTTCTTACTATTTTATTTGCAGTAATATTGAAAATATTTTAACAAGTTTAAAATTTGAGTGTAACACAGTATAAATTATAAAACTATTTATTTTAAGCATACAAGTTTTAACTCGAAAGTGTAGAAGAATGAAAGGATATAGTGGAATATTGCAGCACATTGAATTTGGATATAAAATTTTCTTTGAAATAGTATGAGAAGTGAAATTAGAGCCTTTTTCAGAAAATAACGTTCTGGGTATATTTGTTTCCGTTATATCCTACAAAATGCAGTTATTCCTTCATAATAAATGAACGAGTGAGTTCTCGAAAAGTCTCTCTGACAGACTGATATACAATATTACATCTCTGCAAAAATGTCATAGATGTAATTTTCAGATAGATAGCATTTCTTTATTTTAGCCTGATTAGTAAAGTAAAAAAAATTATGATCATAACTTCACAGAAATCGATGGGAAATGCATAGTACATTCATTAGAGGAATTCGCAGAGAGATATTTTAGCCGTTGATTTTGTCATCTAAATTAAAAATACGTTAGAAATATTTATATCTGAATATGGCACCTCTATCCCAAGTTTATTTTTTGTTCATAGTAGATAATTCTGTATTTCAATAAATGATACTTAAGGCCGTTATATGCAAATTAACAAATTCATATTTACGGTCGTTATTATTTATGGCAATTTAATCAATAGGCTTTAAATAGTGCAAACACTCTTACTCAGTCAATGGCTTACTCAATCAATGGCTTACTCAATCAATAGCTTACTCTACAAGCACGCCAGCAAACAAATCCAACCAAACAACTGCAACCACTACTAGTGAACAGCATTATTTGCGAACTGGTTAGACTCCAATTTAAAGTGACTTGCAAGATTTCAAAAATAACCATTATTTTATTTCTCAGGGTGAAGAATTCATATATAGACTACTAGTGACATTATTCGATAAACGTGGGGGGGGGGGGGAAGTTCAGTCAAAGCTTTACATAAATCGGCTGGTGCAGATAAAATGCAACGGAGCACTCAAGTCAAGCATGAGCTGGTTGACCTCTTATTATGTGAGGGACATATATTTTGTTCAGTATCAAAAAGAGATATATCCCTACTTTTCAATATGATAGCAGTATCATTTGCATTATATATATATATATATATATATATATATATATATATATATATATATACCGGGTGCGTCAGAAATTCGTGCAAAGTTTAAAAATTCGTAATAAAAGAAGTAATGCTCGGAAATCATTTCTACTTGCACCAATAGGATCAGAGAGACATAGGATTTTTTCCCCTGTAAAAAAAAAAAGTTTCTAAAATTTATCGAAAGAGGGCTCTCACATGCCATACTGAGACGTTTTATGCAAATCAGGCTATCAATAAAACGCCTGGCAGTAATGGATCCGTCATTCGAAGTCAGCAGCAAGCTTCCTTTACCAGATCGAGCGTTGGTTGTTAAACTTTTCTACAAGAATGGTGAATCCACAACTGTTGCATAGCGAAATTTTCACACGGAGAAAAGACCGAAGGCGCAAAAAAGCCCTATTGGGATACTAAATTAAGTACGACGTTTTGAGGAATCGTGTGGAGGAGTTTGGAGGATCGTCCACGAAGTGGCAGACCATCCTTGAGCGCGGACCGCGTGCATGTGCTACAAAGTGTCATGGAAGATTTGGCAGCCGAGACATCAACGAGAAGTAGCAGTGCTCGTGAATCTAGCAGAAGAACGGGGATTCCGGAACCATCGATTCGACGCACGGAATGTTGAATCTTTATTCCGTACAAAATCCAGTTCCTGTTGGAATCTATCACTGAAGTTCGAGTGATAATTCGCGGTTGTAAAGCTCAGTGGCTCTCACGATCACCAGACTTACCCTCGGCAGATATTTGGCTGTGGAGATACTTAAAGTCTGGTGTGTACCGGAGCACCCCAACCACTTTGGCGGAACTGAAAAATACCATTCGACAGACAGTCGCTGCTGGCGACATGCTACACTCCGCTGTAATGGGCGTAGTGACCCGCGTCACTTGCCTATTACCTTGTGCCGGTGGTAAAGTTGAACATATGTTAATTTAAAATGAATGCAGTTTCATGTTATTGTGATTTGTTTAATTTTCTGTTTGCGTTTGCCTGATTTGCATAGAACGTCTAAATATGACGTGTGAACGCCCTCTTTCGGT
This sequence comes from Dolomedes plantarius, assembly GCA_907164885.2. Classification (NCBI taxonomy): domain Eukaryota; kingdom Metazoa; phylum Arthropoda; class Arachnida; order Araneae; family Dolomedidae; genus Dolomedes; species Dolomedes plantarius. The sequence continues at coordinate 139,872,950 of OU015501.1, forward strand.
TACTTTTGGGAACTTTTATTTACATGGAAAAAAATCCAATGTCCCTCTGATCCTATTGGCGCAAACAGAAAATTTTTCCGGGCATTACTTCTTTTATTACGAATTTTTTAACTTTGCACGAATTTATGACGCACCCGGTATATTAATTTGGAGTTATGGGAAAAGTATAAATCTTCATAATATTATTATTTTCTTATGATTTGAAAGTATTTAGTTCATTTCTACAATTTCGGTAATGTGCATCGTCATCAAACAATTAAACGTTTAACCCTTATATGCACTTTTAAGCAACTTTGCACATAAAAAGATTTTTTTCCCTGCAAAATATTACTCATATATTGCTTTTGTCGTCGACTTTCAAGAGTGCTGTAACATTCGAAAAATGTCTAGTGGAGATTCCGAACAAGCGTTATATCGCAGATTTCTCACACAGCTACTTCAAAACACGTGCCCGTTTTCTAAATGAAACTTCTTCACGAAAAGTAGAGAAGTGTGGTTCTATATCCAATGTGTTACTTTCCTGTTTATGGTGACACAACTGAAATTTGGCGTTCTCTTTAGCTCTACAATATAGGTTGTATTTCTATTTTTATAATTTATTTTGAGACTGAAAATTATTTTATCCTTAAGGAATTCAACCAACTGTTTTCTCCTTTTCAATAAGGTTCAACTGATCCAGTGTCTCTCCAAAAAGGAAATTTGGATATTAATATATGATCCATTTAATAAGTAAATTTTACCGTAATTCTGAGATATAACTACGTGATATTGAACGTAACTAGAGTTTCGATAGCCAAGAAAATCCGGAACTTAAATCAAAATCTAAGAGTAGAAATTTCATGACTGGACACAGTGCGAAAGTGATATTCGTAAAAACCATTAAATAAACAGGTTTATTTAAAGACAGAACATTAGGTCTTGGATAATAAACAAGCTTGTTTTAAACTTTTATTTACAGGTAAAATATTTGAAATAAAACCTGAAAGGATTATATATATATATATATGTGTGTGTGTGTGTGTGTGTGAATTTATTTATCCTTACGACAGTCCTACAACATTTTTAAAAAATCATGTCTGATATTTACATTCGTGTATATTTAAAGGAAAGGGGGAAAATCTTACACATAAATAATTTTAAAAAATTATTTCAAGGTTCTTTTGGAAAAAAAATCAGTTTTTGATAATTTCCTTATCCACGTTTTAGGGGAAAAATTTTTTTTTTCTAGTTAAAAGTTAATTTTTTCGAGGGAACAGATTTTAATAAATAAATCAGCATGATATATAGTGCAATAAAAATTATAGCACTTTCTTTATAATCTCTGAACAAATAGTTATAATTGAATCGGAAACAAACTCGAGTTCCAAGCTTTGTAAATAGATACTACGGTTGCAGATATTATGATATATAACATTTTACATTTATGAATCAAAGGAATGTTATTTATGTGGATGACAACATTTATGAAAATATCTAATTTATTAAATTATGATTTACACATAAAACAAAAAAAAAGGAGTTAGCAAAATATGTAAGAAAAAACTTAAATATAGCTACTTTTTAATAAACATGACTTCGACCCCGGCAACAAGTGCGAGCCGATTGGGAACGACACGTGGGAATTTGGAAGCGAAAATATTGACAATACTTTAAGTTAGTACAACCCTATTCTTTGCAGTACGAGAACAAAAGGCCAGCAGGCTAGGTGATAGATTACGATAAGATAAGCCTGCTCTTTGCACCTGCTCTTTGAAAAGGGGGGGGGGAGACGTTTTCTAAAATGAGTTGCACATCGCACCTCAGAAATTATCCATGTCAGTTGTTTGCAAAAAGTCATCTGTTATACATTCAGGTTCTATAGGGAGCGGCAGAATGGACTCCCATATTTCAAAGGGTAATAAAAAACGAACGGAACAATTCACAGCAAAAGATTTTATGTTCTCGAAAAGTACTAAGAATCTTGTTTTTTCAACTAGGTTTTTGTAAATGACATCACTCATGGGGCGCCGGTTATTTGCGATTCACACATCGCGAATTGGCCTACCAAAGCGCGAAGTAGTCGTACATTCCTCCATTATGTAAGGCTTTGGCCAATGATACCTACATGTGGCCAGCCATTTCGCGAATAGGTTAGACTTCGGCCTTTGGTCGTAATCATGAAGCTACAGAAGGAGGGGAAGCTCAGTGTTAAAAATGTGTCTCACATTTCATCGCCGCTGATAGGTGGCGCGCGTGTAGAGTATGGGGTTTTGACATGGAAACCATATGGATTTTTCGCACTTTTCAAGAGAAAACATGTTGTCTTTTTAAGTGCGTATTTAATATGAATTCATTTATTCAACTTAACAATATATATATATATATATATATATCTGTAGCTTCATGGTCGTAATACAGTCGGACCTCTATTTTGAGAATTTCTCTATTTTGCGAACTTTTCCTTGGAACCAAGAACATTTTGCGAATTTCTTCGTAAAATAACCTCTAAATAGCGAAGTGCATTCCCTATTTAACGAACTTTTTCTTGTGATCCAAAATTTTTTTTTCTTCACATTTATCAAAATACTTTTGAACATTTCAAACTTATTCTTTCGTTTAACACATTTTATGGTGACCAATGACCTTGAAATGTTTTTACCAGTCGCCTTATAATAAATGCAAAAATGTCATTAAAATTCATTTTTTTAAAAAAATCGAAAATACAGTGTATTCCCACACGTTTTGTTTTATTCTTGTTTTCCTTGCAGATTTCTTTTTGGTTGTTGAAATATATAAAACAAATAGATATTAATTTACAAAATAAAGGTGTGATTAATTACTTCTTTTAATAATATTTAGTGCTTATGAATTTAAAATCTGTTTTGTGTAGTTTAAAGTATTTTAAAAGGTGAATCTCTATTTAACGATTTCTCCATATAACGAACTTTTTTTCGAGATTTAGAGACTTCGTTAAATAGAGGTCCGACTGTATATATATATATATATATATATATATATATATATATATATATATATATATATATATATATATATATATATATATATATATATATATATATATGTGTGTGTGTGTGTGTGTGTGTGTGTGTGCGTATTAATAAGAGGTAAATCTATATCACGGGGTTCTAAATATTGCACACCCTTCCTACAAATAGATTAATGGCATAGACGGAAAATGTTTGTCCGTTACAAATAACATAGAGGAAAATTAAGTTACAGAACTGGTAAAATACTTTAATAAAATCAAAGTTAATGTTAAAATACGATTTCCATAAGCGAACATTTCCTCACGATCACTCCTAAAATCTAGAAGCATTCCACATATAAAATTCAAAAAGAAAATCTTTTTTTTTCTCTCTCGAACGCGGAGGCACTTTATAGAGAATTACTTTGGGGCACTCTATTTGAATTTGATACAAACACAGTTTATACATGAAACAATGTTAATTGAATTCGTTGCACATATAGAATTTCCTTTTACAGCAATAAGCATACGTACTACTTGTACGGAATATATATTAGCATTCAATAAAAATACACTTTGCAATACTCACAAACTAGAGAGTCAAACCAGCAGTTCTGCCACGTAAACTTTGGGCCCCCCTAAGCACAAGCGCCAGTTAACACCTACAGCTGCTTACCTCGTAGCTCCCTTAACTCGCTTATCTATCAACCTTAACAACCTTTCTATTAATCAAGCTGCATGGTATTTATACCAAGCGCGTATGCCGAAATTAGCATATCTCAAGCAGCTTCTTTAATTTATTCACTCAAAAGTTCGATTTTTGTGAATCGAATCTTATGTATACCTTACAACTTGTCGCTAGACATTCGCCCGTAAGTACACCACGAGGCTGCTGGACATCCATTTAAGGGAGCACTGTATAGGCTGCAAGCACTACCCCCTACAGTCCGGTCCCGTCATTTAGAACCGAGTCAATTGACGAGAACGGTACACTTGACCCCGCACCTCCAGAGTTAAATTTGATAACTTAGACGACATTGCAGCCACAACACACTTTCCGTTTACCAGTCACCATTAGTGTACCCGGCGGTGGATTTGTTAGAGACGGGCATCGAATCAGTGACGTTCAGATCACTGCCTAGCTGCATTTGTCAACTGGGCCACGGCGCTCCCCCCCCCCCCCAAAAAAAAAAAAAGAAAATATGAAAACATAGCCATGACGTATTAAATAAAAAAATGGTCAATCTGCCCCATATGCAATCTTCGTATTACGAAATGTTGCTCCTAATTAGTTTAGGTAGAATATTAAGGTAATAAAAAGTTAACAATGCATGAAAAAAAATTGGAGAAACAATAGAAGGGAATAAAATATCGAATTCACTAAGAATCCAAAAAGGCATAACATTAATATATGGTTATAGAGATATTAATCAAAAATATAGCAGATTTGGACTACTACATACCCATTAAGATTTTGAAGGAGAATCAAGTGTTTGTTTCAGTGCATAATAATTTTTAAACAATATTTCTTTGCGTGTAAAATTACCCATTTGATAACTGCCGAAGTGTCACTTAATCATCGTTCTTCTAAATTTATGTCATATTACTTTTTCACCATATATTAATGTATTATCCTAGAATCCATTAATTATTATTAAATAAACCTATTCACAACTTTTTCAAATTAATAAGTGAAGTTTAAGGTGAAAAAAATTAGTTATTAATTTTTTCATAAGCTGAAATAATTCAAATTCATTTCATATATAAGGGTCATCTTAAAGAAGTTTATACTTTAATATGGAAAACGTCTATCGTAAAAATAATGAAATACCAAAAAAGACTATATCATTAACAACATTAGTACAAAAAATAAAAATAATAAACGGAAAATCAAAAATGCTAATTTAATATTTATTCCACAAATTATATTCCAGATTTATGTGTTTAAAAGATATTTTCAAAACTGTCTTGATTTATGTCTCTAATTTTAAAACCATTAGTTAGATATAATCTGATCCAAATTCCATTTTCTCACTTATTATTTCTAACTTATTTTCATATCTTATTGATGACATGAAATCCATATAAAACGCTCCCTATGAAATATTTATTTAAAAAAAACGAAAGCTTAGAAAGATAGGAATTTATCACTTAAATTACAAAATGTTTTTGTTTATTTATGCTATTGTATTTAATCTTAATGAAAGCGCTCATTTAAATTTTTATATATTCATATCATAACTTATTCCGGGATATAACAATTTTATATTTCCAGCAGAGTTGAGTAATCTTTCTACTTTTGTAAAGATTAGAAAGAAGGCAATTTGTTTATGTGCTCGAGATGCCGCTATATTTTATCCCGAAATAAATGTCAGGAGGAAGCCAGCAGAGAAACAAAAGAAAAGAACAAAGGCACAAGCCATCGATATGATTCTTTTTATCTCCTTCTCTTTAATCCCTCGCTTAGCCAGAAAACAAACACCCGGTAAACGATGAGTTGTTTTTTCTTTTATTTCTTAAACTAATTGCATAGGACATAATAATTAACGGTTCCACTTAGCATGATCAAAATTACGAAACAAGGGTGTTATTTATTAGTCACCAACGTCCATTATAAGCATTAATTTAGTCATTTGTAATCGCCCAACGCACAACTCTGGATCAGAGGAATAGCGGAGTGCGTCGAATGCAAAATAGAATCCATTTCAAATTAATGAAATCCGGTGCAACAAACTTAATATATGCAAAGTATCAAGAAGTAATAAAATATAACTGAAACTCAATTACTTTTTACGAATCTGATAACAAAATTCATGCAGCACAAGCATTTCAGCACTTAATATTTTCGTTTCAAAATCGAGGTAATGAGCACTAAAAATAGAGAATTAGCATTACAAATCCATTAGGTCATATTGTGACCCATCACAAATCCTTATTTTCGTTTAATATCAGAGCTTTTACTTTTCCACAATAATCGGAATTAACATTTTAATTACGTATAACAGTTCCAATAGAGACACTATTAATATTATATGTGATGCTTTTTTCAGTTTAGTTAACTGAGTTTGAAATAAAATCTTTTTAATTTGAGTCTGCGACAAATAAGTCCCTTTCATTACGAGTTCATTAGCAAAATCTTATCCTGCGTATTTATTTACTTTTCTATCTTGTCTCAAAATCAGTTCCGGCCAGAAGGCTAGGACGCTAACATTCGGTCCACATCCTGTGGGTTGGAGTTCTATTGTTGGCATAGATGTTTAGAGTCGTTCGGAATCAGCTTTAAACTGTAGGTCCCGCTCTAATTAGCCCTTCTGTAGCAAAAATTTGACTGTAGCGCTCCAAACCAAAATCGGTTCCACGGAAACGTCGGAGGTAGGCAAAGGTTCAAGGAGGGACTTGTTATCAGCAATCTAAGACCTCAAAGTAACGTAACGACTCTATTTCCTCTTCTGACACTCTTCAAGTTTGATAGCAATTATTCTTATTAGTAAGCTAAAAACCTTTCGTGCTAATATAAAGAAAGAACTGACAATGCTCAAGAAAATATTTCCTCTATCTAAAGGGGCAATAGTAACAGAGGCTTTCCTTAGATACGATCAGCAGAAACTCAGTACTAGACGATCCAGGCTTCTTTTTATCATTTCTAAAACGATTGATAATTTCAGGAAAAATCTGAAAAGACACCCTGAAACAATATAGAAGGCAGTAGAAATGTTTAGAGTCAATGTGATGGGAAACTCATAATTATAGTTTAACTCCTTTCCACATTATTTATTTGATCTTTAAAAACAGTGTCTGCTTGATTTGGCCCTACATTTTAAGATATTTGTTAAAAATTTGTTCACGCGATTTTTTCTCTAAACCTGAGCCATCAGAAATTCCAGATTTCGTTCCGGTAACGATTACCTCTGAGTATCAGTACTAAACCGCATTATAATATACGTACAAGCATTTACATGACATATCTACACTATAGGCTTGTGTATGCTATAAAAGCCCATATTAAAGTGGTGTAGAATATATAGGATATCAGTGTGCTGCATCATTACGTTTTAATATCAACCAATCAGCGACAAGTGATTGATCATTTAACTGGAATGACATAAGGGCGTTATTATATTACGTTAATGGGACTTTTAAAACATGGCAGGGAATCTTACTTGATGAGGTTATAATGAGGGAGGCATGCAGCACTTTATATCACTTAACAGATAATATCATCAAAGACTACAACTCTTTATAATCCATTGTTGCAGATATGATGACAATATTATGTTTAATACCAGGTTTAACATTAAATTGAATTATTTTAACTAAAACAACACCTGATTCATTTATGAGAATAAATAAATAAAAAATACCAGAAACAAATATAGGCAGTACAAAAGTGGAAAATACTTAGCATTAAAATCGGTGAATATCGTTTTAAAACACGTATTTATTATGAACTTTCACTTAAATAGAATATATGTTAAGAATTTTCATCGGCTAAAACTTACGTAAGATACTCCAGTACATTTTAAGAACTAGTTCTTCTCATTTATCTATTGATAACTTCAGTGACAACGAGTTAAATTAGATACTAGCTTCTATACAGAAAAATAACCAAGAAAAATACAATAGAAATCTAAGAATAACATGCATGAAAGTGAAACTAACTACAAGAAATTTAATCAAATTAGCATAATCTGAAGCTTCCCGAATCTAGCAGTCTTTCCTTCCATCACTTGTAGCTTGCATAGTTTTCTGGTCTACATCCTAATACATAATAAAAAGGCGCTTCCTTTTAAGATAATATTGAATTTAAACAAATATTTACAGAGAAATGTGGAAAATTGTGAATGTAACGAATGTATGCCGATATATAGAATGTTATTTTAGTGAAAATTACAGCAGTAGTTTCAGAGGGTGTTTTGACATATGGATCCATTTTTCTATGATTTTTAATCTTTAATTTGTATAAACTTTTTTTTTCATTTAGGCAACAGGGATTGATATGATTTACAATATACTTTTAATCAGAAATGTGAAGCATTCAGTCAGGTTTCTTGCAGAAAGAAAGAGAAAAAAATTTAGGGCATTTATGTACATTTATGCCTTATAAAAGTTGTGGTTTTACATTTCTATCTGTAATGTTCAGGGTGTATTTGTCAAGTCATGTATTATTTGTCTAAAACGGCATATTTTAGAAACTTCTTAAAAATTGTAAATGCAGTATAGAGGGCAATTAACGACATTAGGTTACAAGGCAGATATAAGTATTTGATATTAGAATTTTGTGATAATTTTATCGGATCATTTAAACTTTCTTACAAATTGTGGAAAAAAAGTATCTCTTTATTTATATTTAAATAAAAATAAAGTTAAAAGAACGCATTCATCTTTCCTTGATAACGAGACGCATTTCCTACCATCACTTCAAGCCTACCAATTCATAATGAGTGTATGTATAGATTTAAAAACGTGGAATGTTTGTACAGGTTGCGTAAAAAGAAATAAAGTGACTACGGTTCTTTAAACTTTAGAATTTTGCCACGACAACTGGTAAAAAGAATTATAGTTTCCTTCCTCATTAGCGCCATTTGAAATGGCAAATCTATTTTTTTCGCAAAAAGAAAAAAAATCTCAAGAAAGAAATTCGACAAAATGAAAATTTAAACTCTGCGTACTTAAATCTTTTGTATACAAAGAAAATGTAAATACAGTCATTTAAACTTTAAAATGTAGCAATGCTAATTGGTTAAAAAGAATAAAAGTTTTTTTTTCTCAATAACCGCAATTGAAATGATAAATCTATTTTGTCCGCAAAAGAAATGTAAACAATAAATAAATAAAAAAGAAATTCGATGAAATTAAGATGTAACTGTGGGACCCACAGTGTGGGTATCCAAATCTTCTGTACAGATAAAAGCAATGTTTCAACAAATATCGCACTAAGACTTTTAATAGGGCGACCCTACTTCTCTCTTTCACATGTAGTATAAAACATCAAATTGTTGTTCAGTATTCAGTGGGTGTATGCTACGTTTAAAACCTCAGAGGAAACGTTCGTGAACTTTTCATTACATGAGTACTTTCCCATATTTTCATCTCATAAACTATGCCTGTATATTTCTGAAGGATGCTTTAGGAAACAGTCGGAGAAAGTAACGTGCATTTGGAAAATTTCAGTCCCTGTATTC
>OU015501.1:139887096-140029596 GCA_907164885.2 Dolomedes plantarius
TTTCTGCTGCCTCGATTTTGTAAAAGTTCATATGGAAGATTCTATATTCTTATCTTATCTGATGCTATAGGATAATGGTATCGAATGTAAGCTATTTCCCCCCTCTTAGTAATGATTTTATGACAGGAATCTTCAATCCGTTTTCGTCTAAGAACAAATATTCCTTATCTTTTGTTAGTTTAAAGTAATGGTCCTTTTATTATATTTGACGGTTGTAAAATGATCGCAGATTTTAAGAAAATAGATTTTAATATTGGTATTAAAATATTAATTTCATTTACATAATTGCAGTAAATTTTGTATTACCCCAATAAATTGTAAAACATTTCAGAGGATACTTTTTTAATCTAATGATGGTACTTCCTCCTCTCCGAGGAGAAAATTTCGAATGCATGACTTAAAACAAAGATTTGCAGATAACAAACAAATAAATCTGTAAGTCTTATAAAAGATAAATCTTTATTTTAAAATAAGCAGCGGAAAAGCATAAATTTTAGGACTAGTTGATGAGAGTTTGGATAAAACTCCTGTGGTTCAAGGTAAGATTAATGGCCTGATTTTTCTTTCTTAATTTTGTAGTTCTTAGTTCGTTTGTAGGTTTCTTCACCCCTTTTCTTATCGTCTGAACGAATCTATCGTTCTAGAGGAGCTTTGAGTAATGCCCACAGATACGGGCCTTTCACGATATTTAACCACCGATGATTTAAAGCTAATTATCGGTATGAAACTGAAGAAGCTGTTGTCAAGGGTGACGAATATTCGAATCATTTGTCATTAGATACAGCAGCTGTTCCTTAGAGTTTCGCTAAGCTCCTATTTAGAATTATTGTTAAAGACTGTTTTGTTATATATTTATAGATATTTATTCAAGCTTTGGAATAATTTCGTAATAAATAGCGAAAAATATTTTACCATTGAATTCCGTAAATAAATGCCATATTTTAAATAACAAAGCAATGGGTAAAGTTTGCTGACCCATAGCTAATGAATGCTATTATTTTTATGGAAAAACAGTTCAAGAGTAGATAAAACAATAGAGAAAAACCTATGAATATATTTGCCTAAAACGCAGTGCTTTAAAAAATGAATGTTTAAAACATTAAATTATTTGTAAAGTAGTATAAGAGCCTTTCAGCTTTGTTGTAAAATGTCTGATTTGAACCACAATTCTGAAGGAATAATATGCTATTTATGCCATTTATACTTATTCTTATACTTATTCTTAAAATGTACATTACAATCTTGAAAAATCATTATATCGTTACTTATTGCTACTATTCTGAAACACGATACGATTCTATGTATTGTAATATAATTTTAATCATTACGTGTTCTTTAGGGTATTAGTATACCAGATTAGAAGACACTTTTCTAAAACAATACAATATTTGAAGCTTTTTATTCTCGTATATTATAATTGTCTGTAATGCTCGGGGTAACCAGTAGTTAAGAAATTACTGTTTAGTAGTCACAGACCTATATTGTTTAGCTTATTTGTCAAAAAGACCGCACTCACCTAAAGCAATTTTTCTCGCTCTCCAGGAAACAGATACGAGAAAAATATTTTTTTATGACCACGAAACTTATCAAATAAAAGTTTCCAAAAATAGAGCTAATTGTTATTTTCAAAAATCCTCAACACGTGAGCATAGTCTCAGACTTATGGAAATTCCTTTCTTATTCAGTACATGACAGATAAAAGTCAAGGTAATTAAATGCAAAGATGTAGAATGAAGTGAATCGTTGATGAGCGGTTGGTAAATGAGCAGACATGTTACTTAAGAGTGCTGTTCAGCTTGTTCTGGGTAACCTCCGGATTATAAATTTATTTATTGAACAATAAGGAATTATGGTGGTTTCTGAAACACACTTCTCTTAATTTCTAATAGTAATTTGCGAGAGTAACAGCGCTCATCCTTTCTCGAAAGATGTATGGGAAGTAGCCTTTAATTCCCTTTTTTTCATGAATTTTAAGAGGAAAAAAATTTCTTCGACCTTTATTTCTCATATAGAACTAAAAACTTTCAAAGACTATTCTTTCTGGAAAAGCCACTTTGCACAACCTAAATGTAAAAACTCGCTACTGTAGACTACACACCCGAGTATTAATGGCACATCATTTAAATTATCAAGTAGTTTTAAAAGCAAGTCATACTTAGGAAAATAAATTTTGAACATCTGAGGATTAATATTAATAAATATAGTTTTATTTTTCTTTGTGAAATATTAAACTTTTCGGTAAAATGACAAACATTTTTACTAGCCTTACAAAATGTTCCTCCAATTTCTGCTGTTAAACATTTCATTGAAGTAAAATATGCAAAATTCCTTCAATAAAACTTTCAAGTCATTTGAACTTACTAAAAAATTTTAACTCAATTTTATATAAAGCTGCCTCGGGTGTAACGCTAATATTTCCCCCTTTTTCTGTTCGAGGTTAGAGCTTTGGTTTGATTTTTACCATTGAAACTAAAAGTGTAATAGATGGAGTCAGTTGATAAGCACAATATTAATTATTTTACATTTTCAAGAATAATAATTCAATCGGTCTCATTTTCAAATATCATTTTCAAGTGTTTTGCATCAATGTCTTTGTTTATTACTCATTTTAAGGACTATTGAACAGATCTTGGTAGAAGCATCTTGCCCTGAGTCTCTTATAATCAATCCTCTTGAGTACATTCTTTTGTCTCTACTTTTTTCTATATCAAATGTTTCATTCATAATACATAGTCCCAGATTTGTTAGACGTCTCATTAGGTGCAGATTTAACTTTTATAACATTTCATAAGGTAATTTATGACAAAAACTTTACCTAAAAAAAGTAGGTATATTGTGTAGAATATACAGCTTATTTTAGGAAGTATTTTGTTATTACTATGTGTGTACTCAGTTGCAAGAATTACGTACGTTCTGCAATACCGGTATCGAATAGTTAATATGGATGATGAATTATTCAACGAGCAATGATTTGCTTATCGTTCTTTACCGGGACGTTTTAGAACAAACAGATAAGTATATAATTTCGGATCGGAAATTAATTTGTAGGATCTTCAACAGAAAATTCAATATTAAGATACTTAGCGATTTTATTTCAACACTAATGAAGATTTTGATTGTTTTCTAAATATAATATAAAAAGCTTTCAATACTTTCATTGTATCTAATTGGAATAAATTTATGCAATTTTAACATTTAAAGAAATAAAAATTTTAAGTATTCTATACACTAAAATATATAATCGCACAGATTGTAACTGAATTACAACTAAAAGCGAACCTTAACAGAAGGAACTAAAATGTAAAATTCGACCTTGTCAGTTATGTCATACAAATCTCAAGAGAACAAAAGGCTATAAAATATTTCAAATGTAATTCTTAGTAAAGCAAATACTTGAGGAATTTATTTGGCTCACTCTGCTCGCTATTATGACAACAATTAGAAAACTTTGTTAACTGATTTTTGATATTTATCTTTGAATAGCAATAATAAAGTATAATCTTTTAAAATTTAAGTACCATAAATATTCCAAAGATAAATACTGAAGAGACATACGGTTCTATTAAAATATAATTACAGAAGCTTTCCTTTTAGAATAAAATTCAATATTTATATAAGATTTATCTTAAGGGAGGAAAAACATACGCCTTGCATATTTTAGTAATGGAAATTACGAAAAGTCAAATAGTAAAAACACGGGATGGAAAAATTTTAAAACTCTGTTAGCCTAACAAACTGCAAAATAAGTTTGAAAAGCATAAAATCTTTTCCTTCACAAAAACAGCTTTAAAATGCTTTCTAAAAGTTAAGACTTCAAAAAGAAGGCTCCAGGTTTCCTCCAAGCAGCTCTCTGTTCAGTTATTTACCGTAGTAATTTAAGTAATTTTAAAAGTTTATTTTAATTTAGTTGAAATTCTCTTTTAAACTTCAAACAGCTAAATTCTATTGCAGCATCTACTTGAAGTAAATCAAATAGTTTTTATGAAGTCTCCAATTTAATATTATATTTGGAATAGAAACAAAAATTTTCATCTGACGTTCTTTAAAATGGATTCCCTTAGATTAACGTTTAATTTTGAGTTTGTGTGTACCTTCTTGAAACATTTTAAAGGCAGTTCAAGTTGGATTTTTTTAAAAATTTATTTCCACAATATTGTCAGCAAGCTAATATACATTTAGAGATTGATATTTTTACTTTTTCAAACACTTATAACTGATAAATTTTCTTGAAGTACTATTAAAAATTATGTGGTCTCGAAGTAGCCTAGTGGTAGCGCCCCGGCTTTTCACACCGATGATGCTCGGTTGGAATCCCGACAAGCTACACTAAATGCCTTTGTGTCTAGGTGGGATATGAGCATGTTAAATTCGTCAATGGCCGAAATGTCCCTCTATGAGGTCAGGGAGAATGGTAGAAAGTACGATGCACCTCCTCACATCTCACCCCTGGGGGGGGGGGGGGCTCGGGGGAAATTGAATTTTCACCTAGCTAAGACTGACTTCGACCTTTGTAGTGGTATTATAAACCGGAGCTGCACTCCTATGTCCATAAAGCTAATATGAACTTGGTATGGAACACTTCCGGCCATTTGTATTAGCAACTACAATAATAATTATGTTTTGCTATCAAAATTAAAATAACTTTCCTGATAGCACAAATATTTAAAACCCTAAAATTATATTTATCTCTTTGATTTCTTCGCTAGAACAGCCAGCATAAGATGAATTTTCACATATTTTTTAGCTTCAACAAATGTCTATCTAAACACGTATTAAAGTAGATGATGTTATCTACGGCATATTTTCCCCTAGAGGCTGATCATTAAAACTATTTTTGAATCGAAGTACAAATTTTGTTTTTTATAAATATTTTTGAGCATAACTGGGAATTACCCCTATTTGTTTATTTAAAATAATTTTTCATCATCATGTTGAAATACGATTGTTTTATTACCAAGAAACATATTAAAAAAATTTTGAGATTAAAAATCAACATTTTGGCATATGGTGATCTTGCTGTATAAGATTTTAAAGTTTTAGATCCACCAATTTTCTTATGTACGTATGATATAAAGTTTTAAATTCATGCAACAATTATCTTTATTTCACGCAACAATTTTCAATTTTACCACTTTCATTGTTTTGACTTTCATATCATTCTGAAGCAGAATAATTTGTATAACTTTTCCTCTGTATATTACCAACATATGCTATTGTGAAAATATTATGAATTTGGATGATTCTGAGTTTTCAAACAGAGTATTATATTTTTCCCTGTATAAATTCTTGTTTATAACAATTCTTGAATTAAAAATACCTTTAGCTTTATGAAAAGCATACTTCATCTATATCCTATGATATGACTCAAAATAAACTGAAATTGAATTCTATGACCAGCACAATTATTCTGAGTGAAAAAGTAAGACGTGTATTAAGTAGATTGTGTGTCATAATAGAGAAAAACAAAAATAAATGTAAAATATAAAAATTTCGCATACTTTCTTTAAAACAAGGTTTAACTTTTTGCGATGTTTATCGTGTAGAATATTTTTCAAATACATCCATCTTTCAGAGAAAATGAAACATAAAATTTATAACACGTTGATAAACAATCTTTATTGAATAGTAAGTAATTCGATTTTTTACTTAAACAAAATATGGTTTATTTCTCTATATAACTATATAAACTACGATGAATCTGCAAATCACATATTCTTTGTTGGGAGATCTGTCTTGTTCACAGTCTATCTACCAGACTCAATTTAATATATAAATGTTACGATAAAACAAAAGGCATCTGAGATCACAGATGATTTATTTTGTAATTTTGTTATTTTGTTATTTTATATCGTAGTAAAGCGTAGAGAGCATATTTGAATCAGTAAAAGAAATTAAAACCTTCAATCGTTAAATTAAAAATTAAGATTTAATTCTGTTTTAATTATTCAGCTTTTATTTCATGACTAAAACTGTAACGAAAACATTTCTCTATGTCTGTAACAGTTAGAGTTTGATGCTAACTAACAAAATAATTGATATTTCTGAAGTAAAAGTATGTTTAATATCTAAACGACTCTTCTTAACAATAAATGTTGATTCAAAAAGTATGCTGCTACCAATATAGAGTACAATGAAATACTTCAACAAACATCCAGCAATTTTACTTGACTTTAAACTAATTTTAAAGAGCAGGTTTACCTTAATCTCCTCTTCTATAAAAATATCTTGTGGGTTTCACAGATAAAAAAATTAGGACCTTTTTGCTAAGTTTACTCACATAAAATTTAATTAATCGGCTCAAATAACCGTAACTTATCTCTTTCGTCGAGACGTGGGAATATTTCTGTAATCATATTGCTGGTTTTTTCTTACATTACTGTTATACTAATATTTCAAAAAGAGAAAGTTACAGTTGGTTTGACTTGTTTCCATACACGGTATAAAGGGTCATGGATACCGATGCCTGTGGTAGGCGAGAATGTACCCACAAGAAATCTAGCATTTTTCAACACACTTTATCTATTATGTTGTCATCTTTTATGTTGTAGAAAGAATCCTTGCTCTAGGCCGATGACTGTGGGTATGAATCAATGCACTTACTCCTCAATACTGAAAACATAAGCTTTAGTATTGAAGAATGAACCCTTTAAAACCAACGTATGTTAACTAGAGATGCTAACTAACAAGAAAAGAGTCCAATCTTTCGTTTGAAACCAAACCTTCAAATACCAGCAATATTTTTGCTACATCAGTCGAGTCCATCGCTTTCCACCATTAACTTGGTTCCGTCTTGATTCTTACCTCCACTGGACTTTACTGAACCAATAGGTATTATATATATATATATATATATATATATATATATATATATATATATATATATATATATATATATATATATATATATATATATATATATATATATATATATATATATATATATATATATATATATATATATATATATATATATATATATATATATATATATATATATACAGTGGAATCTCGATCTATCGTTTTCCAAGGGACCAAATGAAATGAACGATAAATACGGGAAGACGATAGACGAGGAAACATAACAAAGCAATATGATAATCGGGACTGGATAAAATGAACGACACATACGGAAAAACGATGGATCCGAAAACGATCGATCGAGATTCCACTGTATATATATATATATATATATATATATATATATATATATATATATATATATATATATATATATATATATATATATATATATATATATATATATATATATATATATATATATATATATGCTTAGGTATTCCTTCAGATTAAGGTATTTAAAGTGGAACATAAAAGTTTAAAAGTTATATAAACGTTAAAAAAGTTATTCAGACTAATCAGTATCTTTTTGTATGTTTTTAATCTTCCTTTAAAAAAAATCTACAGTACAAGATCCTATCAAGCCATCGTAAATATTTTTATACGTTGCAATATTTTCCTTATTTCCGAAGCAAATACCTTAATTAGACGGCTCAAACTCGCTTGTTAAATGTGAAGAAGTTTAAATTTTATATTTGATTTTGTTCCAGTCATGTATACTTGTTTAATTTGAAAATTTCGGAAATTTAAAATTTTTCAAAAACGAAAACTGATATTTTGTGTAAAAAATATGTGCTTTAGTGTTTAAAATACATGTTCAACATTTTTATTAAAAATTATCTACTTATTTTACAGGACAAAAATTGCATTTTTTTTTCTATGTTAAATTGTTTGGATTATACAGCTAACTAATTGTATATCGCATACCCAAAACTGGTGTACAAAAAGACGAGAAAATGGTTGTACTTCTAATATATCTTTCTCGTATATTTGAGACAAGGTTTACAATACTGACTGAAATGTAAAATATAAACTATCAGGCATAACTAAAATACTTTTTTCCCTTAATGATAACTATTTTCAAAATGACATGGGCTTTAAGATTTAAACCAGTAAATGTTTTTATACCTCTACTTTAACATATTTTGAAAAGGTATAAAACTTTCAAATAGTACATTTAGTAACGATGTTTGTACAAAGCTAAATTAATTTTTGTTAGATATCTGAAATCCTTTTCGAAGAAATATTAATTTATAATAATTTTTTCAAAGTAAATTTCTTGGAATATCCTAGACATAGTTTTATTTATTATCTCGTGAGATTTTTTTAGGAAGTAGAACATTATTTTAAATGTTCAAATGCAGCATATCCGACTTTACGTTAGTTTTAAAGGATAATAATCTTTCATTTTCATTTTTAAGCCAGTCTTAATCATAAACTCAGTAACTTTATTTTTGTCTTTTATCTTTGATAAGACCGTAGTCTGCTGTGGTTTTCGAGATTTTAATGTAAAAACTATACATTTTCTTAAGGAATGTTCTTCCTCCCAACATCCTAAATTTCAATAAATTATAAATTTTACATTGTCATATTCTAAAATTTTCTTTTTTCATTTTTTTAAAAATTTTGTCATTCCATAAAACTGTAAGGCCTTGCAAAGTCGGGGAGACGTTGATCATACCTCACAACTAACTTCCTATTGTAAAGAAATTCATATGCTGATTGTGTACGCATATCCGTAATTGAAAGTTTCAAAATGCACATACTAAAACATACTTTTATAATATAATTTATTTAGGCCTTCAAACTCAGTTACACCAGGAAAAAAATTGAAATTAGTTTAGGAACTCAAATGCAGTTAAATCCTTATTCTTAACTTGTACAATGGATTTAATTCTGGTTATTTAAAGTATTTGAGAAAGTGTTTATGTGTTTATCTAGAATAAACTTCTATCCTTTGCCTGTTACTCTGATCTAATTATAGTTTAATTCCATTTTTATTTCTTTTTCACAGATTAAATACTAACTAACATCTAACTTCTAACTTCAATTTTAGGCTCTGTATGTCTCAATTCACAAAAATATTAATTCAGTACTAATTTTCATTTAAATACAGAAAAAGAAAGATCTAATACTTTTATCAAATGTTTTTTGAGGATTATACGTCTTTCAAAATTCCTCATTTAAATAGAACAGTGAAAAATCGTTTCCAATATCTCTCTATATATATTAATAGCACACTTCTCTTCATTAGAATAGCAACGCGAAGAGAGACATGTTATATTGACTTTAAATTTGACAGACAGATTTAGTTTTTCATGGAAAATATAAATGATTAAAATCCGCATTTGCAAATATGATGCTCGAGCAATACAAGATGAAATGTGGCTCGGAGGATATAAAACAAAGCCTCAAAAAGCAAATTACAAACATTCTGCCGGTGAATTCGATCGATATCGTTCTGCTGATACTTAAACATGCCTCCGCAAAACGAGACAATATCATGAACGGTTGACAGGGTTTGACAGACAAGGTATTATTGGATCGAGAAAAGGTGTCATTCGTATCGTGATATTGCTGCATGCTCTGGGCAAAACGGTACAGCACTTATGCATAGTTGGCGGCAATGCACATATGAGGTTTTGCGCATTGTTATGAGGGATCTGGAGAACATATGGCTACGTTAGAAAGGGAAGACAGACACTTGCTTTACATGATGTTGATGAATAATACAGGGACATAAGCAACGTTAAAACAACAATTAAGGATGGTGACACATCAGGCGATGTCTGTCAGCACTGCTCGTCAACGATTGCTGCAGTGAGGACTCGTAGTTCGGCGTTTATTGCAGCGACTTCCTCTAAATTTATACCATAGATGTCAGAGGCTTCAATGGAGCCAAAAACGAAAACACTGACACAATAAATGGGCGTAAATCATATTTTCAGACGAGTCTAAATTCCCCAAGAACCATAACGGTTGATTCCTTCTTTGCAAATATAGTGGAGATGGCATCTGGGAGGGTGCACTTCGGAGCAAGCCCATTGGTCTTAGTCCAATTGCAATATATATAGTTCTGCGTGCTATTTCATTTAATTAAAAACTTCCCCTCATAATAATCGCAGTTACTATGAACAGTCAGCGGAACATTAGAGTGGTCGTAGAAGCGAAAGTCCGATTCCTCTTACAGATCATCCAGATAGCAATCATTCAACAGGAATTGTTACATTTCTTCTATGACCAACAAGTACCACTTTTTAAAGAATAGCCCTATATGTCATAACTAACACTTACAACCGAAAAACTGAGTATAAGTTTTGAATCTGCGAGGAACTACATTTTTCAAACAGCAAACCAAGTATATTTAGCCCTCAGTGCCCCAACGTGAGTAATCAGTTAAAACCAGGGCTCCCTGATTCATTATTTAGCCCAGATCTGGGTTTTTCAGTGATCATATGGGTTTATGTAATTTTTTTTCAAAAATATATCAAAATCTGGTTTTTTCCCTTATAAATTAAAAATATAGAAGAGATTAACATTTACCTAAATAATTTTAATCATAATATCTTATGTAAATGCAATTATGTATTTATGTAATTATGTGAGATAAAGCTGTAAAATGATACAAGTGAAGATCATTTCGATTGAATAAGGATATCTTTCTCTTATGAAACCATCCAAGAATTTTGCTATATGTTTCGTTATATCAAAGATAGATACAATAATTTCAAATATGGAATCTTATTATACTTCATGATCCATTTAGCTATTTTACCTCCCTCTTCTGAGTGCTTAGAGAGAGAGTTTTCATAAGTTAATACAGTCACAAAAAAAAACCCACTTATTTTCTTAAAACTGAAATTTTAAACGACCGAATGATAAACGGCTTAATAAATATCGTCAAAATTGTTGTTCCTGGATACCTAAAACAGAACTGGTAAAAGATATTATTGTAGGAGAATGTTCTACACGATAAGAGTCATGCATTAAAAAATATACAGATCTTTAGCAAAGCAATTTGTATGAGGATGGTGAAATGGATTCAATCTGACGACAATTAAATAAACTAACTTCAATTTAACTTCAATTAACCTGAGACAAAAGGGGAGTATTATCTTATTGTATTTTTTATCCTTTTTAATAATAAAAAATGTTTTTCTTAACAGCTGGGATTTTTTTCATTACAATCTGGGTTTATCACATTTTTCTTGCTGGGAGCCCTAGTTAGAAATACTAAAAGTTTACACGTAAAATTTAATTTTAGCATCTTACTTTTGACTTACAGATATGTAATTTCAAGCATTTATTTTTATGTATCACATGTCATTGCTGAAATAAATTTCATAGCACTATATCAAGCCTTTATTGGTGCTGCCATTTCGATGAACAGCAGTGTACATCCATTTTTTTTATTTTCAATGTATCACAAGAAAGAAAATAAAAAAAAATTAGTTGATATTATTTTTAAAATCTGTGATTCGTTCAGGAAATATTTAGTACAAAACAACGAGTTTGCTTTATTTCTTATTCATTGATCATGATGATTAATATCTTTCATCTAAAACCCACGAATTATTTTTTTATTATTTTATAATGAAATGCTGTAATCACTGAATTGTCAATATTAATAGCAAATAAAAAAATAAGCCCTTCTATTTCAATAGCTGCTGAATTTTATGTATTATTGTTACGTGTACTGTTGCGTATTGTTACGCACGTTGCACGTAAATCATTTTTGGGGGGATAATATTTCCTTACCTCAAGTTCTTGATGATACGTAAAATTGATCGTGGGAATAGATGTCTTTTATCGAAAACTCACGAATTAATTTTTCATTTTAATGAAATTCTGTAATTACTGAATTATTAATATCAATAACAAATACAAAAATCAGCCTTTCTGTTTCAAGAATTACTGAATTTCATGTATTGTTAGTTGTTGACATCAGCGTGTAATTATATATAAATGTAATGTACATGTATGCATAAAACATTCGTGAGTAGAATATATTTTCCATACTGCTATGAAATGATAAGTGCAAGTGAAATGCACGTATATCATTTTGGGGGGATAATATTTACTTACTTGAAGTTCTTGATGATACGTAAAATTGAAAATAAGTCTGGGAATGTTTAAGTGAGTGTAAACACAAAGTAGCACATATATTTTACTCTGTTTTGTCATAATTTAAACCTTATTGTCAGATATAAACTGTTAAATACAAGTCAACAGATATTAGAAGTGAGGTGTAAAATACTGCATTTTACCCATCGTAATTTTAGATATACTTTCATTTTAGGTATACTTCGTATATCAATTACTAATTTTATTTATTTATATATTAGAGAAGGATTTTCTTTGGATACACGACAAATTTTCTAATGCAGTGTAGAAATCCTTTTATAACAAAATAGATTTACCAAGGTCTTTTTGAAATAGATATATAGTTTTAGACGTGAAAATCTATAGCAAGTATTTGCTAGTTTTTCCGTTGTTTTGGGTAAAAAAATAAAATAAAGCACGGTGTGAAACCAATTTATATCCTTTACTAAACAAAGCTTCGAAAGTAATAAATGTAGTACGTAAAAAAATCGATTAATACAATTAAAATCTTTAAAATGTAAACAAACGAATTGTAAACTTTTGGAACAGAGTTATTTTAAAACTTTTTTTTAAATATGAAAACATTCATTCGGTCACCTACAAATGAGCTTAATTTAAAAGACCAAGTATGCACACAGCAAAAGACTGTAATTATCGTGTCCTGTTTTAACTGGAAATATTCAATATAAACATGAAAACAAAATGTAAATTCCTTTATGCATGTCTAAAGCCCTTTTAGACCTCACATTAATTTGGAGTATCCTAAACGTGCATTGTATACTATATATATATATATATATATATATATATATATATATATATATATATATATATATATATATATATATATATACCCAACAAACACAGAGGCATCCGGCCGGGGTCGGAAGGTTCCGGCCAGCCGATTTCACCACTGCCGGGCCGGCGCATTAGGTCAGTATCGTTTCCGTCACGGCTGTGTCCTCTCGCCCGCGACTACCCCGTCGACTGCTGGGCCACTTCCGGTAGGAATTGAGCCATCGTTCATCCGACTGCGAACCGTTAGGCAGCCGCGATTAAGCCATCGATGCGGACAGATAGCCGGAGCGTAACCGGAGGTTGACGGGCCGGTTACGGGAGCAATAATTGGTGTCGACATACCGTCATCTACCCATCTCGTAAACAGCAATGTGCCGTAGGTCCGGGCATCATGCCAGCATTCTACCAAAATCGGACCGCCGGCAGTTTTTCAAAGTTTTGCGTAGGACCCTTTCGTTTATATGCTTATTTTTATTTATTTTATTGACGAATAACCTCTGATATCAACCCTTTCACTTTTATTATTATTTTTTTGCCTTCATATTTCTATTATTCTTTCCAGTTTTGCCTTATGTATTTTTAGGTATTACCAAATACTGATCTTTGTTATTACCTAAAAATTTGCATATGAATCACAAGTTTACTTGTTAGAACAAAACCTCATTTTGTATTAAGATACATTTACCCAAATTTGAAAGTTAAGATAACATTAATACCAACCATTAAAGCTAAATCATCTTTCCATTCGATCTAAGGTTCCAGTTTGTTTTTTTTTTAATTTAGAATGAGATTATAGTATGTAAAACAGTACTACTTTAATAATTAACCCAAAAAATTTGTACTTCCCCAGTATAAAATTTATTAACATAATTTGATAAATTTATAAACATAAATTTGATACATTAATTTTTCAAACCTGAGTAATGTGTAGTGTGTATGATGAAACCCATCATTGTGAGCTTATGAAAACTTGCTCAGAAGAATTTATTTAAATTATTTTTTGGTGTAGAGTTAATAAATGCTCTACAGATAAGAAAATTATTTTTTGCATAGTTTTGTGAATTAAAGAGTAATTTATTAAATTCTTATAAGTCATTTTTAAAAAATATTTTCTTTTATATTATATTGGACATTCAATATCCAACACTTGATAGTACTATTTTTGAGAAATAGTACTATGATAGTAATATTTCTCAAAAATAGTACTATGATAGTAATATTGAGATTTTGAGATTTTTGTAATTTTGAGAAATAATTATAGACACACATGTTTTTAAATACAGAAAAGAGCTGGTTTAAAGTAAAAATAGTTTATTTAGAAAGTACATAGCACATTTACACAATTTATTTCTATAAAACAGGATCCTTTCGCTGTAGCTCTGTTCCATCTGTACAGCATCTAGGGGAAAAAAAAGAAAGAAAATCAGTTCATAAATTTATGTGAAAGGAAAATGACTCCCATCCCCTGATATAATTTATGAATCAAAAGAATTTATTTAAATTATTTTTTGATGTAGAGTTAGTAAATGCTCTGCAGATAAGAAAATTATTTTTTGCATAGTTTTGTACATTAAAGGGTAATTTATTGTTGTAAAAATAGTTGATTGTTGAAAGTAGTTGAAAAAATTCATTGTTGATAAAGTAGAATTAAATAAATCCAATTAGGAAATATAAATTCTGAGACAGGGGTTTAAAAAAACTTGATATAAAACAGCACCCAACACACGAGTGCAGTTTTAAATCTGTTGTCATTTTATTGATAACTACTTCCAAAAAGTAAATTCCTACCACATTTTTTTGTAAAACCAATTACATACTGTGAAACCTACATCATGTAATAAATAATTACTTGATTAAATAAATATACTAATAGAAAATAGTTATAAAATATTTGTTAAAGAGTATTCCCCTTTTCACTAAATTTCTCTCTGTACAGTAGAAAATCCAACCATGTCGATTAATTTGTTATTATAGATATAAATAAAATAGGGTAGATTGCCTTGATAAGAGTACAATAATAAGTTTTTAATATTGAGCATAATTTCAGCTCAACATTGAAAGCTGAATCAGAGACTTGTCTAGAATGACACCAAAATTTCCTCTTCACTATTGACAATAATGCTGTTGAAAGTAGAGAAACACAAGAATAAATATTGAATGCTAAGTAAAACATTTGCATACAAAATCTTAAATTTCTAAATTTAATTACAACATGCCATAGAGAGCATTAATACAGATGCTGGGTCAGATTTAGAAATTTAAGATTTTATATGCTAACATATTATTTAGTATTCAATCTTCATTCTTGTGTTTCTTTACTTTCAATGTGAGAGTGATTCTCGATAGTGAAGAGAAAATTTTGTTGTCATTCTAAACAAGTCTCTCAGTCAGCTTTCAATTATTGTACTCTATAAAGGCATTCTAATATATTTTATTTATATCTGTAATAACTAATCATTTAATTGACAGGATTGAATGTCTTACTGTACTCAGAAATTTAGTGAAAAGGGTGAATACTCTTTAACAACTAATCTATTACTATAATAATAAATAAAGTAAACATTTATTATATGATGTAGCTTTCACAGTAATTGGTTTTACAAAAAATGTGGTAGAAAGTACTTTGGGATACAACTTCTGCATAGTATTTTAATAGACCATATCTTTTGTTACTTAATTGTCAAATTATGGTGGAGATCTGTGTATAAAATATTTTTTATTTGCGAGCAGCTGTTATTAGGGATAACCACAGTAAGAAATTATTCAAAATATACTATTTAGATTCAGTAATTACTAAACAATTGTTATGATATATTGTTTGATTAGTCTAGGTTAATTTGAAAAATGAGGTGGGTAATATTGACTAGCTGTCAATGTTGAGTGAAATGGCATAGATTATATTATAAAGCGTGAAGAAACACTTAGACTTTTTGAACCAAGCTTCTAACCCAAATTTAAATTTTTTTTTAAATATTTTGCTAATGAGAGTATTTTCACAGATCTTAACAATGGAATAGAAAACCCGTATAGTCAACAAATTCATGGATAAACGATTCAGTTCTAAAAGCAAAAAGCCTGGTTTCTGTATACTGTTGTAACATGATTATTATAAAAGTATACAGAAACCAGGCCTTTTGCTTTTAGGGCTGTATCTTTTATCCATGAATTAGTTGACCATACAGGTGTTCTGTTAAATTCTTTAGATCCATAAAAATATTTTCAATTTTAAAAGCTTTATTAAATTTTTTTTAAAATTCTGGTTAGAAGTTCGGTTTGAAAAGTTAAAAGTATTTTATTGCACTTTGTAAAATAATCTATGCCACTGCACTCAACATTGACAGCCAGTCAATCTTTGTATGCTTGCATCCTTTTTCAACTTAACTTAGATAAACCAAATAATAGACCATAAAAAAACACACACACTTGCAAACATAACCTTATTATAGTCAACAATTGTTTAATAATTAACTGAACCTAAATAATATATTTTGGAATATTTTTTTACTGCCCTTATCCTTACACTTTATAATAACAGCTGCTCACAAAAATATATTTTATGTGACAGATCTCCACCAAAATAATAAAAAAATTAAATACTAGGCAGAAGTTGGTATTCCAAATGACATTAAACTACCTATTAGCTCATCAACGAATGATCTAATACATCTATAAGCAATATTATTATTATTATTACTTCTGTAAGGAATTATGAATGAACCTCTAACTACTTCTCATGAAATTCTGATAATTAAATTTAAAAATTTTTTAACATTAACTATCAAGAGTAAAATAACCCTTGGCATTTTATATCTTTATAATATAAAAATATAAAAATTTTTTTGGTAAGCAGTTATGATAAAAGACTTTCACAAGAGTCATGGTTAACTGAAGTCCCTGAACTGCACTTTCGGACATACCTAATACTTTAATAACAGGCTTGCCAGTTAAAAATATAATGAATAAAGGAAATCAATATCAATCCACAAATTACTGCAACCAAAGTTTATGAGAATGTTCGGATTAGCATATAAAATATACAAAGATAAATTTGAAAATTTGAGTTGTTTATTAATTAAGAATTATGTAATAAAAATATTTTTTATGGTTTTTCATAGAAAAATTCAAATTTAAGTACAAAAAATAACTTTAAAATAAATATATTCACAACTTTGTGATTTTGCCCACAAGTTCACTGCTGAAAAAAAAAGGATATCTAGAGAATAATAAAAAAAATGGGTTCAGTGAGGTTCAAATCAACTTACACAGATTATGAATCGAACACACTGCCAAGTGAGAAATTGAATCTATCGAAGCAAATCGCAATGAGGTGAAGATGGATTCCAGTTTCAGAATTCTGTAAAGAAACCAATATTTTCTTATAATGAAATAATAAAAATTAGAGTGATTTGTGATACCAAGAAGCATTGAAAAGCAGAGTTCATTATAAATTTGCTTATAAGTGAAATAAAAAAGGTCGATCCTTAAAATTTGAAATATTATGATTTTTTGAAATTGAGTAACAATAGAATTGTTAACAATAGAATTGTAACAATAGAATTGTGTTTGAGTAGTATTCAAAAAGTTATACAATGAGAAAAATAAATGTAATATAAATAAATGAAGAAAAAAAATGTAGCATCGAATTTTTGTTATGGAACATATTGTTAAAAACTATGTTAGGGCTAAAGACATAATCGGTATTTTCAGTTTCACAGTTTGAAAAAAACGGGAAAAAAACCAACTTTCTTAAAAGTTTTCTACAATTTTCTGATTTAACCGAACTTCTATTAACGTTTTAATTTATTTCAAGTTAAGTTGGGGGGGGGGCACGTCTATGCTTTGGACCAGTAAATTCTTATTTATTTTGCACAACATGACAACTAAATACTCTCTAAAAGTCTTGAAAACAAATAGCTTATAAATCAGTTATTGAGGACATTCTCAAATTTTTAATGACACACACAGAATGCAAAAGTTTACCTAAAGTTTTAATAAAAATCTAGCACACATGATGTTAAATAAAGGTTCTCATCCTTGTCAGGTTAAACAAGATTTTAAAGTTGAAACTGACAAATTAAATTATATAAATGCATGATGACCAGCAATTTAATAACTTAGGAATGAAAAATAGAATAACTTTCTGCATATATTTATATACATATGATTATGCAATACTAAAAAATAAAAACAACTATAAATATTAATATTCAGATGTATGCTGATAAGTGCATGACTTTTTTTCCAGTTAACCCTTCTTTTATGCACTCATAGAGACTGCATGATTGAGCATAAATCAGAATTATATAGTATGTTGTGTTAAAAATATGCATATCTGATATCTTATCTATAAGTATAAAATCAATAAACTTCTGAAGTCAATAAATAGTAACAAGAAAAATAGTAACTTTCTTTTTTTATAATTTTCTGCTCTGGTTGACTGGAGGTTGGGAATGGAACAAAGTCTGCATGTTTAAAGAGAATACTTTGATAGACATAATTATTCTAAGCATTCAAATATTTACTATATAATATACTACAAAATATCATCGATTCAGAACTATAATGAAAGGCTTTTTTTTGGTTAATAATAAAGTCAGTTGTTCTGTCAAGAAGTCAATTATTGTATTTGGATGATCAGAAATTTTATGTCGTAGAACATCAAGCAATTCAATTACCACATTTAATACATTTTCACCATCACTCATTACTGTTTTCATTTAATCCAAATTCTTTTAAAATGCTTAACATATTATTTATCTTATTTGTTTTGCAAGGAAATTTATAATTATTAAATTTTGAAATCTTACAATTCTTAACAAATGCCACAATATTAAGTTTTAGAATAGCACGTTACCTTTTGATGCTTTCCACAATCCTTTAAGCCAGGCTGATGTTTTGTTGATCTTATCTACGAAGTTAAATACAAACAAAAAGATATTTACTTTACTACAAAATAAAATTACATATTTCATTTAAATACAAAAGAATTTGCATAAATGTATATCTAAATTAAACAGTGTTAGAATGAATTTTCTGGAATTTGTATAACATTCAATTACATTAATTTAACTTTTATATCCTTTACTAACTGTAGGCAAGACATTTAAGATCAACTCAGTTAATCCTACCCATTCTTTTACATCAATATATGCATTAAATTTGAAACGTTGAAAATTAAAAACAATAATTTATTTTAAATAACTGCAATTAGTTTAATCACAAATCTCTAAACAATAAACAATGTTACTTACTCTTAAGCTGGAGGTAACTTCTTTTAAGAGGCACCCACTATGAGTGAAGCTACCCTAACTACGTCACGCTTTAAAGTGGCAACCCGTGCAAAAGCGTTGTTCTCTACGTCGTTCATTGGTCCACGTAGCTGCCGTTCATCCGAAGTCCTGCCTTTCTTCCCCGATCTTTCAAAAATGGCGGCGAATTTAAACCAAATATCAAATTCGATAGCTGAAGCATCAAAGTTTATACGTTGAATTAAAAACTTTCCTTCATTTGCAGTCCTTGCTTTTAGAATCCTACGTAATCCAAGCTCTCTTACATAACTGCGATCATCTGATATCATACAAAGGAGGAATTTTCTGAAGCAGATTTTTGTCACTGGATAAGGTATAAAAGATGGCATAATAGCACTTTCAACGGCAACAACCAACACTTAAACATTACTGTAATTGGATGTGATGGAACTGGCTTGAACACTGGATTGAATAATGGTGCGATTCCTTTATTGGAAAAGGAATTAAGAAGGCCACTGCAGTGGTTGATTTGTCTATTTCAAGTAAATGAACTGCCCCTACATCCTAATTAAAGGTCCAAATGAATTTGGAGGAGAAATAGGTAAACTACTAGAAAACTGCTATGAACTACCAGTCATCGAATTTGCACCTATTGAAAATGACATTCCGTTACTAGAAATTAAGGAAGATTTACGTGTGGACCTAAAATATTTGTTAGAAATGAGTAATGCAATCTCTGTTGGGAGGTGTTCTTCTGATTTGTCCATGAGAAAACCAGGAAAACTTTGTCATTCAAGATGGATTAGATTAGCAAACAGAATACTTCCCTTGTATGCGGGAACAGAATATCCTGCAAAAAATCTCCGAATACTGACTGAGTACATTTTGAAAGTTTATGCAGCTGTTTGGTTTAACCTAAAGCTGAAAGCATCTTGTATCCATGGATCAAAGCACCTGTGGAAACTTGTAAGCTATTCACGTTACCTCCATCAGACTCTTAAAAATTTAATTCACCCAGTTATTCAAAGAAATGCATACTTTGCTGCTTCTGAAAATCTCCTCCTTTGTATGATATCAGATGATCGCAGTCACATAAGAGAGCTTGGATTAAATCTGATTCTAAACGCAAAGGCTAAAAATGAAGGGGACATCAGAAAGTTTTTAAACCAACGTATAAATTTAGATACCAAGTATTATATTGACATGATTGAATGGAATGATGTTAAAGTAACAGGACTTCCTATGAAGAGCCATATTTCTGATGACAAACTAAAGCCGTTTATAAAGGAAGCAAAAGAATCTGATCACGAGAGTCAACGTATTGACTTCAATAATTTTCCATGTCACACACAAACAGAAAGAAAGGATTGTTAAATTCTATACCGAGTTGTCCGTTCGTGACACTTCTGCAAGAGATGCATTGATAAAAACAAAAATACAATCTCAAAAGAAAATGCCAAAATTTCAAACAAAAAAACAATTCAATGTGTCAGTGAAATAAGCAATGGAAACCATGTGTGATTACTATGGACTTTTGAAAAACATAAATGTTTTTTTCAAAATAACGTTTTGCTTTTAAAGACATTAATCACTATTAATATTTTTCTAAATAAGTGTGATTTGTTTATTTTAACTAATGCCCGTTAATTAAAAATTGTTTTTCTTTCATTCAATTGTGTATTATTAAGATATGCTACTGTAAAATTAATATGATGAAAATCGCGAAATTCTACAAAATCAGTTGTTCTGTAATGGCATTTAACAGTTAGAAATACTTAGAATTGTAAGTTTCCTGTAAAAATATCGTATTTTGAATATTTTATTTACAATATATATGTATATATATATATTATTTTAATATACTATAAAAGAAATAAAAAAATACAAATTTTATCACTTTTTCATAAAAATATCCATTTTGAAGCACTTTGCGGTACTTGAAAAGATTTTAGTAAAACAATAAAATTTTATTTTATATTCTTTATTCTAATCCCAAGAGGCAACTTTTGAAAACTATAGCATATTTAAATTTAAAAAAAAGTTTTTTCGTTCCACCCTAGCGAGCATGCACGAAGATTATCTTGAAATCGCCAACGTGCTCTGGTTTGTTATCGGTAATTCACACATTTAGCTTGAGTGGTTCGTAGCATGGGTGGTAGCGGTCTGGGTTTGTAACCTAGCTGTGGCGGGATCGAATCCCGCGGCTGGCATTTTTTTCCCATTTTATTCCCTCTCTTTCCCCTGCTTCAAGGCTGGCAAGCTGAAGTTCTTAGATTATTTCCTTCATGTTAATTAAAAAAATATATGTAATTAACATGTAGATGTTAGTCGACGGCAAAAAAAATTTTAAATGTCGTAAAAAAATATTAATACATAGGCTATTTATGGCAATATAACCTATAAGAAAAAATATTTTGTTTACAAATGTTAACATTTTTAAACTCTCTTGCAAACTCTCTCTGACTGCAGAAATTCCAGGAACATGCTATCTCTTTTCTATATCTTTTACTAACAATTCTTGCTACCAATGGTGTTAGACGAGCTCCACAAAATAAGAACTATTTTCAGAAGTAGAGGGCATAAATATGGAACCTCTCCCCACATTGGAGATCTACGTCTATATCCGTTTCAAAATCAAAATCATACCCGTCTGAAATATGTGCTTGAAAATTAACAACTGCAAATATATTTTGGTAGCTGAGGCACTTTCTTATACATTTTAGGTATAATTATAATTTGGTTACATGCACTAAATAGCATTTTATTTTTGCAGTGCAGGTAAAAACAAAAAGAGAAGAGTTTGATTAAGAAAAAATATCTTTAATATTTACTAGGAAATTCATTGTGGAAGTTGCTACGTAAATGTGTGACATCCACCGCTAAAAATAAATGAGTAGTAAAATAAGATAGATACCACTAATTCCTCTCTTTTAAATAAAGAGTGGTGCAACAAGGCTCCATTTTTAAGTAGATATTTTTAAAATTTCTCCAGAAATAGATAAAAAATTAACAATGAAACTACTTTTTGATTACCTTACACTTCTCACATAATATAATCTTTACATACCAAGAATGTTATGTGAATTTTCCTCGTAAAAGAGGTTACACAGAAATAAGAGCCATTTTTCTGAAAAGTATCTTTTGTTTAATCATCACCTTCCCTTTCAAATCCATAATTCTGATACAGATTTCTGCTACTTATGGCTACGAATCGGACGGCCGATTAAGGTACGATGGAGCCATGTCGGTATCGGCGCGGTTCATATCAACCCATCACAGGCCCTGAAACACGTAAACAGCAAAGCGTTCCCCTTCGAAGGTTCGTAAACAACCCGCGAACGGCCCAGAAAATTTCTCCCGTACTTGTCGTTCTACCGGCGCTTCCAGCACTGGCCCGATAAGCTGCCGTCAGTCCTGTGTTTGTTGGGTATATATATATGACAGAGATTCATTAAGTGGTTAAACTTTAAGGGGTACAAAGGGGGGTTTTTTCTAGAGAATATCGGGATTAAAACATTAAACGCCAGATTAATCACTGATAGCGCAAAAATAAGCAAGGAAGTATCGAAATGAATGGCATTGAAGCCATCAATAGAATTGGACTAGGTGAACAGAGGGGGAATTATAGCCTCATCGACGGAAGGTGACGTCACAGCGATGTTCGAGGACTTTGTAGAAAGGGTTTATGTGGGTTTAAAACAAAGGAATGACTTCAGAAGCATGTAGGAAAGTCGAACTGCAAAGACGTTGACCGCCGCGTCGCGTCGCGCGATTGCGATGTGCGAGATTGAAATTAATTAAATGATTGGAATAGCGTAGCAAGTTAAGCATTGGATAGAATATTAATACGGACGATGGAGCTAGAGACGTTTTTATTGGTGAATAAAAAATTTTGTAGATTTTGGTGAGTCTTGCCTTGCTTAGCCATGACGACTGCGCCACCAAAGAGAGTTCCAGTGGGCAGGAGTCCAGCCCGACTGCA
This sequence comes from Dolomedes plantarius, assembly GCA_907164885.2. Lineage (NCBI taxonomy): Eukaryota > Metazoa > Arthropoda > Arachnida > Araneae > Dolomedidae > Dolomedes > Dolomedes plantarius. The sequence goes on from OU015501.1 coordinate 139,910,086, forward strand.
TTTTCCCGGACTAGCAACTAAGAACTGGATTTTATAATGACGCGAACTAGAATTGTTACACACACACACACACACACACACACATATATATATATATATATATATATACTTGTTTAGACATAAAAAATATCAGTTAACATGATTTTTTTTCTAAAAATGGATTATGTAGCTCCTGTACTCTGAGTCATATTCCAATTATTATGGGTTTAAACACTATATTTTTCCTAATAAATTATATATCTTCTTGTATTTAGATGTCTGCATCACTTATATCAGTAGTACGGCATTCATATTGATTAGATGTTTACTCAGAGTATGTTTTAATGCCATTTCAACGAAGGTGGAGAACATGTACTGTATGCAGATGAGTCTCCCTTTTCTAGTTCCATTTTTTTATTCCTTGTAAATTAGATTATTTGACATATTCTCCCCAGGAAAAGTCACTGCTTGAAACCTTAACTTCAGTAACGTTAAACTCTTCATCCCAAGGGAAAGGGGAACACGAGAAGGAAAGTTGCAGCGAGCAATACTCTGTTATTAGCAAGATTACATTTAATTTACATTTACTTTAAATTGGCTTCTTGATTGACTTTAAAATGCCTTTATGATACTCCCAAATTAGTTTTACATTTCTCTTATCACCTTACGTTAGCATCAATAATTTACTGCGACGATGTAGCTTTGTTTGCGTGGACTTTTTTGTATAAATACTTTTAAGTTTTGATTTCTCATGTCAATGTAAGGAATGCTTTTCCTAGTTTAAGAAAAATGTGTACCTAACGATTATTTTATTTATTTCTTAATGAATCTGTGAATTTCGCTTTCCCAAAGAACAGCTTCATACATATCATTTCATTAAATCTTTATTGAGTAACAACCACTTTTTTTAAATTGTGGAATTTTTCACTATAATTATTAAAAAAATAATAAATTTGTTGCGAGAAATTGCAAGTCAAACATATTTTTAAATATCTGAATTATAAATGTTAGTTTTATTCTTTAATAGAGAAAATGGATGCAAAGTTTGTTTGCTTGGCATAAATTATCATTTATACATAATTCATGATTTCCCTTTTTTCTCTCAACCGTCCTATGTAATCATCTGAGACAAACACCTCTTATAAGATAAATTATTTACGACTATATATAGATTTATTGAATGAAATGGAAATCTACCTATACCTGAAAGCAAAAGGAAAACTGATATAAGAAAAATTTCCGGTTTTCTTTCTAATATAGTAAATTTTAGGCCTCCATATAATCCTCAATATTGCTTAAACTTAAATATATTCACGGGCTGAGAATTATTTATGTTACTATTGAAAGTAAAATAATGGTAGGAAATTCATCACATAAATATAATTACTTTAAACACGGAGGTTAAGATTTGTAGTAGTTGTCACATACACAAGCAGCATTAACTGAAGTAATATACATGGATTTTACTCTGAAGTTTCTTATATACTTGCTACCGACTAATGTATAAATATGAAAGAATCATGATGAAATGTAATATACAGGAAAGTTACAAAAGATTATTTAACAATATTTAATTTGAAAATCCATCACATCATTAACAATTTGTTGTAGAAAATAGACCCCTTGAGAATAGTACAAGGTGAAACAGAATGGACTCCCACATTTCTGAAGGTCACAGGTAAGGGAGTGGTGGGGGTAGAGAGGCGCGGAAGGTGGCATCAGTTCGGAAGAATTTTCTAGTTAGCAGTAGATCCGGTGAGCATCCCGATTTCGTTATCGAGGCGTTCTTTAAAAGCAAAGATTCAGAGACCATTTAGGACGCTCTTCGGGCTCTATGCAAATGATGCCTTCTTGGTGGAAAACAATCCTGCGATTGTTTTCAAACGCGAAAGCGAGTGGGTCTGCATTGCCAAGGCAACCAAGTGACCGTCCTCTAACATTGGAACACATGAAAATGTGCAACGAGTTCGTAAGTATACTATTCATGAGGAAGTTGCCGCTATCCCCCAGGGATGACCAACGGTGAGGGATAACTTTAGAGACTTACTTCGGCAGTGCATCGCAAATAACCTGCTTGATGTTATTTACAAAACCTACTGGAAAAAACTAGATTGCTCATATTTTTCGGAAATCTAAAGTTTTTCTGTGAATTGCTTCAGTCGTTTTTTTATTACCCTTGGAAATATGGGAATCCATTCTGGCGCACCCTGTACCATGGCACTAAGTCTTATATTACTACAGGAAAAAAAATACTTTCTAGAATTATCTATATTAAATAACATAATAAAATGTTTTAAACACAATTACTTCTCTCCGTTATAATTTTTACCCAAATCTTTGATTGCAAATTAGTCAATAAGCATAAAATGAGTCGTTTGTATAGTTTGAAAAGAGGAGATATGCTGCTTAAAATTTTCAGCATTTAAGTTTATTTTTCTATCTATTAACCAGTCCTGTTTTCGACTGCTACAAAGAAAACTTCCTGAATGAAATACTCAGGAAGAGATGAAAAAGAGGTGTGAGCAGTATTTAACGATAATGTATGTTACAAAAACTGGCAATTGCTCCTAAAAATGTCTGAGACAAGATATAAAATGGTTGTCTTTAAAATTCATGACGTTTTAAAGCAGCAGTTCAAAGTAAATTTTGTAAATATACACGCCAGTGTTCTTTAAAGATAACACTAAACAAAACTACTGCTATATACTTATAATAATAGTTAAAAGTTTAATGTTTATCTTAACAGCAAATTTTTCTACCAAATTTCAAAGACGTGCTTTTAATTTGTAAACACGTCTCATACATATTCAGTACATAAATAACTATATACACACTACTTTAAATACATAAGAACTTTTAAAGATACCTAAACAAACCTATATGTGTCTTAACTATATACAAAAATAAAATGTTTCTATATAATGTTCCTTTTACGAAATTAATCTGATAACAGACAGCAATGCAATTAAAATTTTCTTTAATTCTTTTCAGAAAAATAGCTTTAAATATTTCAAGCTTTAACAACTATTCATAAATTAGTAAAACATAATTTTGCATTATTTTTTAGACTTTGTTTCATTAGTATCTAACGATCTTCGCAACCGAGAATCTAAATTCTTAACTAAAATTTATGATTGAACATTATTTGAGAGAATAAGATTACAGAGTTTTCCTTCACTCTGTAAATTGGAAGAAAAATAACATGTGAAGATTATTTGCAATATTTAATAGATGAAAGGCATTAGCACTTTATCTTGTCATCTGAATAAGAAATAACTTACCAAGGAAATTTTGAAGTTTTATGTATTTTATTGCTAAAATGTTTCTTTATTTGTTCGTACCTACAGTATTGTGCTAGAAAAAAATAAATAGACGTAAACAAAGAAAATAATGCAGGAGGAAATTTAAAATGTAAAACGTAAAGCGATGAGAAAAAAAAATCCAAAATTTCAAAATAATATTTATTCAGTAATCGTCTCAGAATACTACTGGTCTTTGATTTTAAGAATTATATATTTTCGAGCAATCTGTGGGTATAAGTCAATATTTGTATGAAAAAGCACAGACATGCATTTAAGTACATTTAAAGTCATTATAAGTCCTTTTAAAGAAAGTCCTAAAGTAATCATAACATTGAAAGTCCACAGTGAAAATTATGGAAAAAATTTTTAGATTAAAATTAATATTTTCTTGTTACATCATATCTTATTTAATCCTTCAGCGGGAGCATCCCTGTATAAAGTGCAACATTTTCGTATTTTTTAATGCTTTGTTTTTGCATGTAAGGTTTAAATGATCTAAGCAGTTTCCATTTATAGCTACATCCTTTTTAATGCAGGTCTGATTTTCTGACCCATGTATTCCTTTCCATTCATTTGTTAGTCGCGATTTAACCTTGGTAAACCAGCGAATATACTGGATTACAGTACGACAAAAGCACGAGTTGATGTATTCGATCAAATGTGCAGCTATTACACGGTATCCCACATATCACGAAGATGGACAATCTCATTTTTTTTAGGTTTTTCGAAATAATAGGAATAAATTCGCAAGCTGTCCTTACATTCAACAAACCGAACAGTTTTGAAATAAGGCGATTCTATCTGCATTGTTTGACCTTTAATTATAAATATATCTCAATATTATCAATATTTTATATCTTATCACAAAACTCAGAATCATTATTTTCAATATCAAAAGAAAAAGTTTGTCGCAGAAGGAATAATCAAGGTTGAAAGAGACGTTGCACTTTGTGCCACACACGCCTGCTGGTGTTCCAAAAATTGGCGCGCCTTCTGAAGGGTTAAACAGAGACCTCATACAGCTAAATTTTCTTCAGACATATTGACATTATTTTCTTGTTGACATAACCGTATATTGCCAAAGTTAAGTTCTCCTATCAAATCAGTAATAACAATTAACAACATCATAGTAAAGAAGAAATTTCCATATACTGTTCTTATCTAACTTTGTAGTGTGTACACCTTGTTATCTTCAATATAATTCGAGATCATATCTGCAACATATTATTAGAAGTCCTATTATCATAACGTTAGAATCACCTTATTTTTAATAAAATTAATATCTTAATTTTTTAATCACAGACATTACATTTCAGTGGTCAAATAGCAACATATATTGCAACTGGGTGATTATTCATATAAAAATATTACACTTTGGTTAAATTATGGGTATATTTAACAGATGACATTATTTTTAATAAAACCTTATTTTTAATAAAATTAATATCTTAATTTTTTAATCACAGACATTACATTTCAGTGGTCAAATAGCAACATATATTGCAACTGGGTGATTATTCATATAAAAATATTACACTTTGGTTAAATTATGGGTATATTTAACAGATGACCTTATTTTAATAAAACCTTATTTTTAATAAAATTAAGATATTAATTTTTTAATCACAGACATTACATTTCAGTGGTCAAATAGCAACATATATTGCAACTGGGTGATTATTCATATAAAAATATTACACTTTGGTTAAATTATGGGTATATTTAACAGATGACCTTATTTTTAATAAAACCTTATTTTTAATAAAATTAATATTTTAATTTTTTAATCACAGACATTACATTTCAGTGGTCAAATAGCAACATATATTGCAACTGGGTGATTATTCATATAAAAATATTACACTTTGGTTAAATTAGGGGTATATTTAACAGATGACAAAATTGTATAATTGCTACGTGTGTTTGTATTTTGGTAGTATATTTGGAAGGGGTCTAGGATACTGTGATTCACATAGCCATAATTTTACTCTATCCTCTACTTCCCTCAGTCATTTTCGGCACACGGTTTTTAAAAAAAAAACTGCATTTCCATGGGATAATTCACGGTGGAGGTAACTATCGTTGCCGAATTGTTACGTTAGAAATAATATTCATTCCACTGTAAAGTTGTAGTTGTAGCCTGAAGTAGTAATTTTCAAAATAAATACAAGTTTCTTCACTTGTTGTCAAACCTAGAAAGAATTTCAGAAATGCCTATATGCATCACGTTAAACCATCTTCCCTTACATTCCAGAAGCATAGACCCGTCTAAAGAGCCACAAATCTGATGACATTAATTTACAAGTGTTCTTCTCCCATATTTCAGGTTAATCCACCCAAATCCACGAAAATATCTTTCAAACGACCTTGAGAGAATCGTATGTGTGAGTTCCTAATATAAAAGTTTTAAAAATAGATTTATATATCAAAATGGGAACACTATTAATAAAGAGATGTACTTTTTAGGTTATTAAAAGCTACAATAAATAAGATAAGAAAATAAAATATGTTTAGCGTAACACACGCACACATACATACACACAAACACACACACACACACACATATATATATTTAGATATACTGTATATATATATACAGTATATCTAAATAAATATATATATATATATATATATATATATATATATATATATATATATATATATATATATATATATATATATATATATATATATATATATATGTGTGTGTGTGTGTGTGTTTAGCATAACTAACACACACACACATACATACACACAAACAAACACACACACACATATATATATTTAGATATACTGTATATATATATATATATATATATATATATATATATATAGAAGTCCTTATACGATAATATTAAATATAAAGAGATTTTCGGGATGCAAGAGGAAAAAAATCATTTTCTTTTAAATTTTCCATTTTCATATAAATTTTTAATTTCCTACATTTTACTTTCATTAAAAAATTCCTTTTTATAACCTGTCTAAATCTTCATAGCTGAAAAATATTTCCTTAAAAATTTTCATTCTCTGTTGCAGATCCAAATAAAAATAAAAGAAATAATTTGAAACATTGAACTTTTTACTGTAACAATAAAAGAATTTGTAATTATTTGCTGGTAAATAAATCATTATTAGAGGATTACACATTTTTATAGCTTTTAATTGCTTCTTCTCCAAGTTTCGTTTTCGAAAGAAAGAAGTATTTTTAATATCTCTGTTTAAATTAGTTTCGTCGTTGCCGATTGACATTTTAAAATTATTATTCTAAATATATAATCGCATTTTTTTCCTTTTTTTTTTTTTTGACTAACGGATTTTGAATCTGTAGACACGTAAATTTGGCACCATATATTTGATGTTACCATTTTGTTTCAAACTAAAAGTGGAATTTTTGAAAATTCTATATTCAAAAAATTTATTCCAAGATTGAAGAGTTAGATGATAATGAGTATTTTATACTCTTTTCGGCTCATCTCTTACTGTGCTTTTCCACCCTATTTAAATTTTCGATGTTAAAATTTATTTTGCTTCCACGGTCACATTTACTAGCAATTAATTATTTTGGGCAAATTTTATCTTCCACGAAATTTCTAGAAATATGTGCTTTAAGCTCATAACTGTGATATATTTTCTATTTCTGATTTTCTGAAACTACAGGAATTATTGTTTACAAATATTTAGATCAGTCTTTTCATAAAATGCAATTACAGTGATTTCCGCTTATAAGAATCACGTTTGTTATTACTGTTTTTGATTCTTATAAGCGGTTGATTCTTATAACCGAAACTTCCCTTTGGACAGGCACACACACATAAATATATACTTGTACATATATATAAACACACAGGCACATATATACATAATTTACCATTAAATACTCTTTAATTTACGTTATTTATCATTTATTAAAATTATTTTTTATAATTTTAAAAATACTCAATTTCTAGACCTATAAGTAACAACACATGATTATAAAATCAACAAGAGGCAGCTTCTCTTTGACTACACTTTGGAAGAGAATCATATCTAATTAACAAGTTCTGTTTTTCAGAAAAACGACGAGTTTTCCTTGTTTTTATCATATTTGAATTCGACTATCAAAAAGTTCTAACACTAACTGGCAATCTTGTTAGAAAACTAAAGTGAATACTAGCGACGTATGCTTATTACAGTCTCAGACGAAGATTCACTTTATAGCTTACGTTTCACGGTTTGATTCTGAATCAAACCGTGAAACGTTTGATTCAGCATCTGGTTCATCTGATTCAGCAAAATGAAAACGTTTACGTTTTACGGTTTGAAGTGCTGAATCCACTGTCCCGTTTGCGTAACTTATGGTGGACACTTCGCGGAAGATTTATGTGTTTCAGGGTCCAGAAATTCGCAACCAGGATGTAAGTGGTGGGAAAAAAGGAATGCCTGTCTGGAGAAAAGTGAAATCGGACCCGGGCGGGTTAGATGCCCCTGAGTAAAGCTAATAAGACAGTGTTTAGCAAAAGCGTATAAGGAGAAATTCTTATGTTATGTCTAAAGGAATGTATTTTACGACTGTTTTCCACCCCAAAGTTTTATCAATCTTTCTTTTCAAAAACTTAAGAGTACCTTTTGAGAGTTCAAGTGGCATTTTTTGGAAAAATGAAAGGAAGGCGAAGATTGCAAACTGATTCTTATAACCGGTGGATTGATTCTTTAAAGCGGAAATTTTAACATGCAAATAATACATTTGTTTTTGTTTTTGCGATATTGATTCTTATAAACGGTTGATTCTTATAACCACTGATCACTATAAGCGGTAGTTACTGTATGTATAACGACAATCAAAAAGTTCCTCTATCATTTAGAGGTCGCAATATTCTAAAGGTTGGTGTACATACATTTTAACAATTAAAGGATTGATGAGACTGGATTTTTATTTAAATGTCGGTAGTAAATATTTTTCTTTGCGTAAGAGATATTTGTAATATGTAAAATATGCTTTTTTTTCAGCTACGTACATTTATTAAGCATGTCTTCTGTATCCTTACAGTTGAGGAATCATATTTTTCAGTTAATATCATATTATGTTACTCATTTATTGAATACTCACTATGTAATATTCTAGGAAATGAAAGATATAAAATTTAAAGTTTCATGAATTTTAAAATCCCATACTAATGCCATGAAAATTCTGAAGTTAGCTATTGAAATTATCGGAATAAAAAATGATGCTTGGGTTTTTTTTATTGTTTGTATTTGATTTTTAATAAAATTATTACAAGTAGAACTAAAAAGAGGTTTTGAATATATATCCCATCCGTTTTCCATGATCTCTGTAACTGCAGGTCACGCAATGCCTCAAAAGAAATTCTCTTAAATCTTTCTTAATCAACGGTATAATTTGTAATTCCTTTTTTGTCTCTATGTTATCCGTTTAACATTACCAATCAGTTTGAATTTTCTCTAAAAGATACAAAAATCAAAGATTCGCAAGCCAGATAAAGTGATATCAATTTCTTCAATCCTTGGTCCATTACTCTGTATAAAGGGAATTATATAATTTCTTTATGTGATGTTTGAGGGGGAGGTAAGTCAATCTCTAGATTTTAAAAATGATCCTGTGATTTTTTCATATGAACTTACAGGTTGAAGAAAGGAGTGAAAGTGTGTAAAAGTGAAGGACAGATACGATACACTATACAATAAAATCTCCAAATAAGTACGACAAAATAGGGCAAAGCTTTTACATCAGTGCTTCATCATCTTATGTAAAATTATGAGAATTTATCATTCATAGTTATAACTGTAGATGAGAGCTAGGTTTATGGTTATGATCGTGAGACAAAGTAATAATCCTTTCAGAGATGAAGCCTACTCAGACCGAAATAATTCAGATAAAAAAAGAACAATATCTAAAATGATTGCTGATAGTTTTGTTCGACTTCAGGGAACTGGGCATAAATAATTCATCCCACCATGTGAACTGTCTAATCTAACTTATACTGTGCCAGTTCTGCAGTGCCAGTAAGGAGATTTCAGAGAAGCAAAAAATTGGAGACATCCCGGAAACAACATTCTTTCCAACTTATATAGACCAAGAGGTTCATCAGCTTATGTAAAATAAGGAAAGTTTATCATTCAAGGTTATAACTGTTGATGAGAGCTTCTTTTATGGTTATGACCCTGAGACAAAGTGATAAGCCTTCCAGACAAGAAGTCTACTCAGACCAAAATAGTTCAGGCAGAAAAAGAACACTGTCTAAAATGCCTTCTGATAGTTTTGCTCGACTTCAGGAAACTGGGCATAAATGATTCATTCCAGCATGTGTCTAATGTAACTTTTACTGTGGCAGATCTGCAGTACCAGTAAGGACATTTCAGAGCTGCAAAAAATTGGGGACCCCTCCGAGGCAACCATTTTTTGCCCTTATCAACTTCTTTTGGCCAAGGACAACACGTAGCGTACGCTGTTTTTTAAATATGATCGTATTGTAAATTAATTCATTTTACACAAATAAAGATAAATGTGACAGAATGCTGTATAGTTACCACTGGTTGCATCTAGAAAAAATCGGAGATAGTTATCGACAATCTTGGTTTCCAGGCATTGCATCAGTGTCGGAAGCAAGGATATAACTTATATATCATTATGCCGCAACACTTATAGGGTGATCAGAGCATCTAAAAGTAGAGATGGGTGAATTTTATACTTTTAGGATGTCATTCCAGAAATTTTTTTGATTGCAACTTGTGTGAAGAAGCACTTGTATCAAATATAATAAACAGAAAATCTTGGGAAATTAGTCAAATAGGTATTTTTCCCTCTTAAAAAGAAATAAATAAATAAATAAATAAATAAATATATATATATATATATATATATATATGTGTGTGTGTGTGTGATAATATTATTAATAACCTACAATCGCCCTTTTTGAAACTTCCTTTGTCATCTGGTAACCTTTCTGACTCCTTGGCGAGACGCTTCGCCTTTCCATACTAACTTTCTCTGGAAATTTTGGCAACCTCTCTCTGACCTAGTTCTATTTTCTCTCTGATCTAGTTCTATTATTTAGACGCTTTGCTGACTCGAAGTGATTAAGATGTGTTTCGTCAATAAACTTCAGTTATTCGTCATGATTTGGAATCTTTTTGTTACGTCCTCGATTGCAGTATTTTCAGGAGATGACCATTCGGATCATTTCTTCAGCCGGTTGACCAACACCATTTTTTAAATAACACACACACAAAATTTTTAATAAATCGGTGTGAAACGTAGCACGTCATATATATATATACATACATACATGCATACATATATATATATATATATATATATATATATATATATATATATATATATATATATATATATATGTAACGTACTGGACAACCCAAGGAAAGAATGGGCGTCCAGCACATCACAGGGAATGAAGAGTAGTCGTGGCTCGAATAAACGACGCGGCAAGTTACGGCATTAAATTTTATTAGACGGCGAATACGTCTTCTCAAGGCAGTTACAAAATCAAATAAGCGTTACATGTACCCTTCATGTGGTTTATATAAACTTTGTCATGTGATCATCATCGCGATTAGGGATTTGCTGTTGTCGATAAGTCACATGTGGTTTTATATAATCTGCGCAGAGCTTATCTAAAATATTGGGGACGCCGCGCCTATTTGAAAAAGGAAGCCATTTAATATTTTCTCTCGAGGTTATTAGAGTTTAGAATCAAAAGCGAAATTTAGCTCGTACGCCCAAGGGAATTTAGAATAATGTTAGATTTTAAAATGGTATGGGGTTTTTAATGTTATAGAATATCCCCCCCGTCCGAGAAGAGGCTGACCAACAATGCCTGCATTGGAGGACAGACTCACCCGGCCATGTGAGGAAAATGGGCGTCGACCACAAATTTGGAAAAGTTTTAAAAGGAACATATGTTTTAAGTTAATTTAGTATGATGATAACATGGCAAGACATGGCACATTTCAAATTTGAATACACAAAAATACACTAATGCTTTACTAATTTATGAACACAATAAAAACAAAAAAATTATAGTAATTAATGATCAACTATAGAAAATTGTAAATTATGTAAATTTCTTATATTGTTGCTGTGAAAAAAAAATTAAATTTTTAAAATGCACCTATCATCAACTGAAAACAATGTTGAGCAGGGCTGCAGTCCCCACACAACACAATCTCAGAAAAAAAAATCAATTAAATTTAACTAAATACAAAAAAACTAACTTGAGTCGACTCACACAAATAGTAGAATATAACAATGAAAATATCAAAATCAACAAACAAACATGTTAAGTAAATGGAATAGAACATGACAATAATAATTTGAAGTTATTGTACTTTCCTCCTCAACTCTCACAGCATTGGGGTGAGTCCAAAAAAAAATCACAGTCTTTTTAGTGCTGTGTTATTTCTGCTTCACAAACGTAGAATACATAAACATCACATTATCTCGACTTGTTTACATATAAAGAAAATTAGTTCTTTAGTTATATAATAAAAATCACAGTTTATAATAAAAATCACACTTTCAATAAAAATCACAAGATTTAATAAAATCACACTTCAAATATATCAATTGTACATAATAATTACAAAACATATCACTCATTATATAGTTTTCGTATCTTTATTTATCTCATTATTTTTTCTTAATATCCATTATCTCCTTTATTTCAATATTACTTATTATCAACAAAAAAAATCTCTTTTCAATATCATTTATATTTCTTATTCTCATTTCATCATTTCTTATATTCATTTTATTTCGACAATATTTATTCATTCCAAAATTCTATTCAATATTCTTTAATTATACTTATTCATATTTATTCTAACTTTATTTATTTATTCTCAATACTTTTCACTTTATTTTCAAATTATTTATCTACTATTCATTTTTGTACATTTATTATAAGTTTATGTGGATCCATTTCCTTGTTTTGAAGGTACCTTGTTGTATGTGTGTTCCCCAACTCTTAGTCTCAAATTCTTTAATTCTACCTCTAAGCAGTGAGGGTTGTGTTTATGTTTGTGTAACAAGTGGGTTTTCTTTCTCCATATTGTTCTCTGACTAATAAGGAGGAAGAGTCTTTTAGCCGTACAGTGGACTAACCGTAAATCTCCGACAGAATATGACTGCGTTGGAAAACAGCATCTTGCATAGTACACAGATGGAGAAAAAGGAAAAGGTGCAGTTGTCATACCTGTGGGAGTATAATATATAGAAATGGGAGGACAAAAGGAGTGGCCATCCCACCCCTGTTTTAGTCATTACTCAAGCAAATGATCTTCAGCACTTTAAGTGACTGAGTTGATGAATTAAAAACGAATAGTAAAAAAAATTAAAAAAGATCTTAAACAGTTGGGACGACATCCAACGCGCTTGTAGAGTTGGGTGATAGGAAAGTGTTTTTCAAGAAATAGGAAATTTACTGAAAGGTTAAAGAAGTAGAGTTGTCATAGTCGGTGTTTAAATTGAGATCCAAAAAATTCACACATAATAGTATTCTTAAGAAGAAAGTTTAAGTTAGACAGTTTTTTTTTTTTTTTTATATATCTTTAGTAGGACAACACATAATTAATTATATCAATTAAAAAAAATATATAATGATGTTAAGCATCACATAGAAAAGAAAGAAAAATGGATCTAATGTTTGTCATTATTCGTGGTGTAGTTTTAAGTTCTCTGGTGCATTATAATATCTCAATCTGCAAGCATGGACAATTTCAGAATCTCGTTTAGTGTGAAAGTTTGGTCTATCAATTTCATAATTAACTTTTGACATTTGTTTTAGAATAGTGTAAGGTCCAGAATAGGGTGAGCTTAATTTTCTAGTATTAGGATAGTGAAATTCTTCGAATAACACTAAATCTCCAACATTAAATTTAGATTCTACAAAACGTGCATCATATTTTACTTTATTCCTATTATGGTAATTAATTGTCCTTTCTTTAGCTAATTTTCTCGCCTCATCTACCTGAGGATAAAAATCTTGTTTTTTAACATGAGGTTCATAAGGTAATATTCCAAAAAGTAGGTAAGCTGGGGTCATTTGGGTGACTGAATGAGGCGTATGATTGTATTCATTAATTACTTCATTTAATAGGTTTGTCCAAGGAGTTTTGCTTGTTGAGTTATGTACTTTGCACCTTAATCTAGTAATTATTGTTTGATTTACCCTCTCTACCTTTCCGTTCGTTTGTGGATGATGACTCGAGGTAAGTAATTGTTGCACATTGTTATGCTCTAAAAATCTTCTAAACTTTGAACATGTAAAAGCTGTATTTCTGTCGGTTAGCAATTTTTTTGGTGTTTGAATTTGGAATATTTGTTTTAAGCAATTCGTATAAGTTTCAGTAGTTACGCTTTTTGATGGAAAAGCCCAAATATAACGCGTTGCATGGTCAATTATCAAATGTAAATATTTCTTTGTGGAATTATAGTAATTAAATCCGCCTACTGTGTCTAAACTTAAGCACTCAAAGGGTTGGTCTGTCGGAGGTACTTCTTGCAGCAATCCAAACCTTTTCTGTCTTTTCTTTTTGTTTAATTGACAAGTATGGCAATGTTTAACATAATTACTAATGTTCTCATTGATTTTGGGCCAATAATATTGGGGTGTGAGTAATTGCATTGTTTTATTTATTCCAGGGTGTCCATAATCCTCGTGGGCTCTTTTTAAAATTTCTAACCTCAATGAAAATGGTACTACAATTTTTAAAAATCCTTTCTTTCTCATGTAGATTACATCATTTAGTTTTTTATATTTAAGTCCCTGTACATTGTCTTTATTTTGAAATTCTACAATTTTTCTTAGTTCAATTAAATGGTTTATTTGGGTTTTAGGTTCTAGAATAGGGTTCCTTGAAAGCATGTCAGCTTCAATATTTGCAGTTCCCTTCTGGTATTTAATTTCATAGTCGAACATACTTAGTTTTAATGACCAGCGAAAGAGTCGACCTCGAAGATTTTTCACATTTTTAAGCCAAACTAAGGCAGCATGGTCTGTGTGAATTGTGAACTTTTTCCCGTGGAGATAATGATAATACCTGTCTAAACTGTCCACAATTGCCAAACACTCAAGTTCAGTAATAGAATAATTTGCCTCATAGTCCTTTAATACACGAGAGTGATATGCTATGGGATGCAACACCCCATCTTCACCTAGCTGTTTTAAAACAGCTCCAACCTGTTGTTTACTAGCATCCACAAATAAATGACAGTCTTTGTTTACATCATACAATTGCAATATTGGTTTACAAATCAATAAATTCTTAAGATCCTCAAAAGCTTCTTGGCACCTGTCTGACCATCCCCATTTTACCCCCTTTTTCAATAATGTATTTAATGGCTGTCTTACTTTTGCATATTTTGGAATAAACTTATTATACACATTTATTGTGCCCAAGAATCTTTGGAGTTCTTTTACATTAGTTGGTGGTTTCAAACACTTTATCTTTTCAATGTTAATGTTGTCTGGGGCAATTTTCCCATTTGTTACATTATATCCAAGAAAATTAATTTGTTGTTGCAGAAAAGTACATTTAGTTAATTTTAACTTGATATTCTCTTTTTTGAAAATGTTAAATAGTATCTCTAAATGTTCAAGGTGTTGTTCTTTGGAGTCTGAAAAAATTATAATATCATCGAAATAGTGGCATGCAAAGTTAACTTTATATTTATCTAAAATTCTCCTGATAGTCCTATTGAATATTGCAGGGGCATTCTTTAAACCAAATGGGAGTCTTAGCCATTCGTATAAGCCAAAAGTAGTGGCAAATGCCAATTTCTCAGTATCTTTTGGGTGGACGGGTACATGCCAATACCCTGAGGTAAGGTCTAAAGTTGAAAAGTAATTAGCTCTGCTTAATTTATCTAGAATATCATCAATTCTGGGTAAGGGTTCTGCATCTGTCTTAGTAATTAAATTTAGTTTTCTGAAATCAATACAAAGTCTAGTTTTTCCCTCATTTCGCTTTCTTGCCAAAGTCACAGGACTTGAGTATGAACTATGTGATTCTTTTATGATTCCTGCTTCTAACAAATTTTTAATTTGGGTCCTGATCTCTTTTTCCTCAGTTGGCGAAGTCCTGTATGCTCTTAGACTCACTGGTAAATCAGAATTTAGGATTATTCTTTGGGGTTCCATCCTTATTTTGCCTATGTCATATTTGTTAGTTGAAAACAGTCTATTATTTTTGTGCAATAAATTCTTTAATTCCCTATCAACATCTAAATTTTTGATTTGATCATTAATGTCAACATTTTCATAATTTGGATTACTTTCTGCTTTGATTTCACCAGAGCTTTCATTAAAATTGTCATTTACATCATAATCAATACAGAAAATATCATTTTCCTTCTGCGAATTTTCTTCATAAGGGTTAAACATATCAGAAACTTCAATTTCATGACCATTACTATTATTATCCACATGCTTATTATC
Source organism: Dolomedes plantarius (assembly GCA_907164885.2). Taxonomy (NCBI): domain Eukaryota; kingdom Metazoa; phylum Arthropoda; class Arachnida; order Araneae; family Dolomedidae; genus Dolomedes; species Dolomedes plantarius. The sequence goes on from OU015501.1 coordinate 139,925,819, forward strand.
ACATTTATTTTGTAGGTGTAATGAAATTTTACTTATATCACAAATATTAACCATTTTCAAGCAATTCTATTTTGATACACACACAATTGGTTACAATCAATTACTAATTTAAACTCTTTACACTCAGGAAGTCCCAGAATAAGATAAGGCAAGTCATTGTCCAAAACATATGCAGAAATGTTTCTAATTATTTTCCCTATTCTCAAAGTTAATACACATTTAGTTGTAATTAAGATTTCACCCTCAGCTTGCCTGACCTTAATTGGAGAACTTGAATAGCATTTCAGTTGACATTGCTTGACCAGTTTTTGTGACATCAGACTAATAGTCGAAGCAGTGTCAATCACACAATTTAAAAAATTCTGTTTCTCATTTTCATATAGTCTTTTTGTTTTGTCAACCCTATTATTTCTGATAATGTTTCCCCTCAATGACAGTAATTGTCATTCTGGCGCCTGATCTCTTTCAAATTCAGGTTCCTCATAATGATGTTTATTGTCTGACACCGACATCTTATCAAATCTCTCATTAATAGAGCAAGTTTGTTCCCAATGATAAGCATTACTTATGGCAAAGTTAGAACATTTTCGACAGGGTCTAGATGGTAAGTCTGCATATTGTTGGTGGTGATTAATTTGGTTACTGAGATTGGGTGCAAAATTTCTATTCAACCTTTGATCTCTGGGTTGCCATTGTCTGAATTGTTGCTTCTGACTATAATTAGGTCTAAACTGAGTTTGTTGATTATTATTAGGTCTAAATTGAGGCTGGGAAGAGTAATTTTGTCTAAATTGGTAAGGTGGGCTATAATTCATCCTAACTTGAGGTTGGTTGTAATAATTCTGTCGTAATTGGTTCCTATTTTCAAATCTAGTGTTAAAAAAGTTATCCCGATCCCCTTGATTAGTTTTGTTTCCTTCATTATTTATTTTGATTAGCTTATTAGCCAACACTATCCATTCTGTTGTGGTTTGAGGAGGATTTGCAGCTATGGTCATTCTCATTTGAGCATTTAGGCCTTGTGTTAGGCCTTCTAGTATTAATTTCTGTGATAACCCCAATCTCTTTCCTACATCAATTTTTTTATGAAAATATTTGGTTAAGTCATCATTATATTCAAATTTCAAATTGGAAAATTCAGAGAATTCCACGCTATCTGCCTCAAAGAATAATTCTTGCAAAGTGTCTTTTAATTCTGTCCAATCTTGAATGTCTAGGCAATTGTTTACAAAAACTGTTAGAGCCTTCCCCCTGAGAAATTTTGAAATGCTTTTTATTTTTTGTTCATTTGGAACATTTGCTTGGGAAAATTTCTGCTCAATATAGGCAAGCCATTTTTGTAATTTCATTCCCCCTCTGGGTCAAAAGGAATAAAATCCCTGAATTCCCTCTCTACATTTTCAAGTTGAAAATGGTCCTTGCATTCTGTCTCAATTTTATCATTTGTTGTTGTTTTTTTTTCCCCCTGAAATTCTGTCTTTATAGTTTTATCTTCCATCTTATAAGTTTAACACAATATCACAATTATATTTCAATTTAAAACAAGAATATAATATCATACAATCATAGTTTACTAAACAATTTTAAAAAGTTTATGATGGTAGACATACAACCTGGTCATGTGATGCTCGTCTTGTTACTGTAAAATTCTCGGTTGCACAAATTTTTATTTTTATTTATTCACGGTACAGCGCTAGGGCTTGCATACCGGCTTAATTAAATTCACACACAAGAACACATCGATGATTTTTGAATGGTGGGGATTACGCACTTTTTACATGATGACACTCGCGAAGAATTTAAATGGTGATCACACGAAGCAATGGGGACACAATCACTAAGAAGATTCACTCGAAGTCGAAGTCAGAAGCAAAAGCAGCTACATAACTTGTGAAAAAAAAAAAGACCCACATTCTTCGATGGCACAATCTGTAAAGCTTCTTTCAGATACACGCGTACACAATTATTATTATTATTATCAGTTTTTTGATGAAGCCTTCAAGGTATTTTTTCAAAAACGCGCACATTATTCCGCTTGAAAATCACGATGAACTCCGGCTCAGAAAAACAAACATGTCTCTCTCCATTGCTTAGCACACAGAACCCGAACCAAAACAGTAGCGCACAACACGTACTACATCGGAATGACGGGGAAAGAGGAGATCTCGACCTTGACATACAAAGTCCACAGCGTGAAAATTATTCTCCTGACCGAAGACCGCAAACAGCAACCGTACTTATGGCCTGGAACTCCACTGTGGATTTTCCGCGCAGCAAAACTTGAATTTCTGTTACAAGTCTGTACATCCAGCCGTCTCTATGTAACGTACTGGACAACCCAAGGAAAGAATGGGCGTCCAGCACATCACAGGGAATGAAGAGTAGTCGTGGCTCGAATAAACGACGCGGCAAGTTACGGCATTAAATTTTATTAGACGGCGAATACGTCTTCTCAAGGCAGTTACAAAATCAAAAAAGCGTTACATGTACCCTTCATGTGGTTTATATAAACTTTGTCATGTGATCATCATCGCGATTAGGGATTTGCTGTTGTCGATAAGTCACATGTGGTTTTATATAATCTGCGCAGAGCTTATCTAAAATATTGGGGACGCCGCGCCTATTTGAAAAAGGAAGCCATTTAATATTTTCTCTCGAGGTTATTAGAGTTTAGAATCAAAAGCGAAATTTAGCTCGTACGCCCAAGGGAATTTAGAATAATGTTAGATTTTAAAATGGTATGGGGTTTTTAATGTTATATATATATATATATATATATATATATATATATATATATATATATATATGCAGTGAAATCTCGATCGATCGTTTTCAGATCGATCGTTATTTCGTATGTGTCGTTCATTTTATCCAGTCCCAACGATCATATTCCTTTGTTTTGTTTCCGCATCTACCGTTTTCCCGCATTTATCGTTCATTTCAACCGGTCCCTTGAAAAACGATAGATCGAGATCCCACTGTATGTATACATATATATACATATATATATATATATATATATATATATATATATATATATATATATGCATGCATACATATATATATATATGCATACATATTTATTTATCTGTTTCAGACTGAAAAGGAAAAAATACTTATTTGACTGCACGGCGTAAAGTTTTACGACTTGCCTGGGACCGCCAACACCTCCATTGAGCTATTGATGACTGTTAACACGTTGCTTAGTCTGACGAGTCTCGTTTCCAAATGTATCGGGTGGATAGACGTGTACGTGTATGTAGAAAACCTCATGAATCCATGAGCCTTCCATGTCAACCCGGGACTGTTCAAGCTGGTGGAGTCTCTGTGACGGTATAGGGCATGTGCAATGGGCATGATATGGGACCCCTGACACGTCTAAAGAGGACTCTGACAAGTGACGGGTACATAAGCATCATGTCCGATCATCTACACCCGTTCATGTTCATTGTGCATTCCAACGGACTTGGACAATACCAGCAGGACAATGCAACACCCTACCCCCATGTCAAGAGTTGCTACCGAGGGGCTCCAGGATCCCTCTTCTTGCTTTAGACACTTCCATTATCCACCTAAATCCCCAGACTTTGAAATTAGTGAGCATTTCTGAGTAGCTGGTTCAAATTATGTGCTGTTTTGAGTAGATCTACAGCCCTTCGCACTTGTGGACTGCCCTTCAGGACTGCCCTTCAGGTGTGAATTGCCTCCAGGCAATTCACACCATGAATCCTTCAGGCAGAAGTGTCGACTTCACACATTCGTCGAGTCCAGGTCACTTCGTGTTCCTATACTTCTGTGTGCTCGTGGAGGCCCTTCACGATACTAGGCAGTTTATTTGACTCTTCAGGTGTATGTGTGAGTGTGTGCGTGTGTGTGGGTGTGTGTGTGTATGTGTGTGGGTGTGTGGCAGAAATGGTCTTAATATTTGTTACAGTAATATGAAATTTTTTTACTACTCATACATGACCACTTTAATTTAAAAATTTAATGAGCGTATAGTAAGAAATAAAATAAATTAGTAACCTTTACCGACAGTTCTGCTCTTTTTAAAGGATTAAGTTGAGTATACCAGGAGTCTGAGAGGGATTAATTTATGTTATTATCTCTTAATACATTCTAACAAACGCTCAAAATTAATTGGAATTCTATCAATTATAACCATGGTATTGCACAATATCTAAAGTGAGAGCATATTGGAATTGCATAAGATGTCTAGACGAACCATAATTGATCTGCAAATGCCGACTAGATACCTTATGCATTATGATTATATTTCCATATCGATGCATATAATAAATATACACGACAGTAGGTTGGTTACATGTTTATAAATTAACGATAAAGTTTTATGTTTTTCTATTTGTTAGGTTTCCTGAGTATAATTACCCTCAAATCTTTAGACATTGTTTCACTTATCGAAGGTTCATTATATTACCCTTGATTTCTTTAAACAGGCAACTTTGCGAAAAATTCTTAAAATCGTAAATGTTCATAACTACATAAAATATATGCTTCATCTAATTTCAGCGTTAGTTATTATTTCAAAGAGTTCTCCACAAAGCTACAAACTGGTATCTGGGAAATTTGAATCTATTTAACCTCAAATATCAAGTATATAGGCTACATTTTATGAATATTTTCCCCTATACTGTTTAGGAAAATTACTTGTACGCTTTAAGATTCCTCATAAGGTCATACTGTAGCCTATGGAAGCAACGGATTTATTTTTACAGTACATGTAAACCGATCATTAAATAAAGCTATTATTTTCCTAATAAAAACAAACCTAAATAATAGATAGAATTTTTTGTAAAATTGCAGAATGACATCAGATAACAATCGGGGTATTTGATCGAGTGGTTAAGAGGGACTATAAATTTTTATTTTCATTTCTTAACTGCCTGTAAAAATATTTGCACTCAAAGAATTTCAACTTCTTGAGAAAATAAAATAAAGGGAAAAGGCTCTAACAATAAATGTTTAATATGTATTCTGAGCCCAACAAATTATATTTAGGACAAAATTTATTTCTTTTGTGGCATTTAATGTGTGAAGTACTTATCTCCTCTGCATTTGTTTCGATCGCCTCTAAGAAACGCTTCGGAGAAAACACTTTTTATGTTGACACTAAAAATGGCATTAAAACCAACCATTTCGTTAATACTCAGAGATGATTAACTCATAAGGAGATAAAAAGTGCAAACGCGCACCTACTTATTAACAAAAAGGAAACCAGCTATTTCACTCATGGGACATCAAATTCATTTTTTTATAGGACTTTGTTCAGCGTAAAAGTAAATAGCATTATTAAAAAAATAATTTTACAAATTTCTCTGGAATAAAAATTTAAAATATAACCTAAAAGAATTCCCATATGAAGCATATTGTGGTTGTTTTGGATTATTACATGTTCATGACATTTATCTAAGGAAACACATCATACTTTTACAAGCAACGTAAAAGTTAATTTCTGGAAACCTTATATTTTCATATTATGGTAAATAATAATATATATAGAGGATCATTCAACGGTAAAAAATAATATATAGTTCTTGTGGATTTTTTTTATGAAATTTTTCCAGTTACAATTTACTATGCAGATGTGAATTTTTATATTATAGAGTACTCTGAAATATTTCCTTTTTACTGGGTCAAACACTAGACTTTACACTATAACAACACTCCATTTACATTCAGAGTTTTTCTCTTTAACACAATTTTCAACTTTGAGTTTTCAAACATATCATCCCATCCTCTATTTTTGATTCAATGAAGTTACAATTATGAAGAGTTACGAAAATATTAAGCATAAATGCCACCCAAATTGATTGTTGGTTAACGTCTTGAGCATCTATGGGTTTGAGTTCGAATCCAAACCAAGTCATGAACATTTTTGTGTGTGTGACATATGGCTTTATTCCGGAAATTAATTCATACAGATCAGGCAGCCCACAACATTACAAAGGATCAGGTACAAAACAAAACAAAACAGCAATATATGCTAGAAACCAATAATAAAAACCAGAAACAAAATAAACTTGAAAAATATACACAATGAAATAGTTCAGTCACAAAGAGAGTTCATACTGGCCCTTGCATCCCAATACAATTTACTGATGTCTCCGTTTCTCTGGATGATTCTGTCAAGCAGATGGCAAGTTAGTAGGTGATCTGAATTCATAACGCCTGCCCTGCAGTTCGGACAAGCGTTGGTAGCAAATATACCCATTTTGAACAGATGTTCTTCCAAGCAGTCGTGTCCAGTATGCAGACTGAAATTTGCTACTGCTTCCTTGCGGGTATTGTGGCCATACGATTTCCAGCAGTACATGGCACATTGTTGTGCTTAGGGAGTCATGTTGGTTTACCTGTATGGTGCTCTCATGATAAAGAAACCAACAGATCCAAAGACTAGGATTAGAGAAAGTCGGAAAGACAAGTGCCTGTCGTCTTGGAAAAATACAAAAAAATAATTATGATTAAGCGATTGATTGTAAAACTTGCTGTTGTTTCAAAGAAGTTGCTCTTTTGCTCTTGACAAACGCATCAAGTATTTGCCTCTCAGTTCACACATCTATCATAGTCTCATAGAAGCATGGATTTGCTAGAAATGGGGGTAGTTACTAGTTACAGGGTGCCCTAGATTTGGATTACAGATAGTGAAGATAGAAAATATAACTACTTTAGCTCAGAATCTGCATACCTTCCGTACCGAAAAGATTTAGTCTGGACAGCAATATAGAGAAATGGCTATACACACTAGAAGTTTTCATAATGATAAACCAAGAGCATGTTCTCATGAAAAGCTACGATCCGACAAATTTTACGTCATATTTAATTTTATACTAATAATAATTTAGTAGTATAAAATACAGTACTTACTATGGGTACCTAATGCCTTCGATAAAGTACTTTTTCAGGAGATATTCTGCTAAAAGTATTTTCTGAGTTTTTATTCTAGGAGTTAGCATTAAAAAGTTTCTGTTTAGTGAACTTCTATTCATGTATATTTTATACGTTTGTAGTGTACGGAGAAGATATAAATATTGATATCCAGCACCAAAAAAAATGTTGATCCATTCAGAACAAATAAAGCTCATAAATATAAAAAAAACTAATCCTATCCAAAGCAAAATAAGGTAAATAAGTCAGAACATATTTTCTTCCCGTACATATCACAATTCATATTAAAAATATATATAAATAAGATTCGCTTCATAGATAACTTAAGCAAAGTACAAATAGGCTGCAGCTTTTCTTCTACATGCAGAATATGTAATAACAACAAATAAATCTGTCAGAAGTTCTCTCGCCATTTTTCTCTTTCGCCTTACATTACTGGTCAGTGATTCTGAGTTTGTTTCATGGACGGATGTAGTCACTACTTCAATGCTAAGTTACGCCAGTTTCCTTTCAGAATTCCATTCATGCTTTCTTTTAAGTATTAATTCTTTGAGCATAATATATATACAGTCGAACCTCCATATATCGAAGTAGCAAATTGCCGTAAAAAATTCGATATATAGAAATTTCGATATATAGAATTGAGCTTAGTTTTATCATAATTCTCCTTAAAAAAAGTTAAGCTAATTTTCGTATACGAAAATCCATTTCTAATTTATATGCGAATCCCATTAAATGAAAATTAATAACTAAAAAGTGAATTAATATGAAAGATTTATTGAGTGCTACATACCTTTTAAAAAACAATAATCCAGATAGTGGTTACAATGATCACAGTTTCATTCCTTTAAAAAAAACTACGAATATCTTGCTGAACAGCCAGTTTTGCGGAAAGTTCAAAGAAATGTTCGTATTTATTCAGTCCACTAAAAACTTAATCAGGGACATTTTCCACGAATTGAATTCCACGACATATTGTTTCAAACGCCAAAAATTGGGAGATTTTATTCTAAAGTGGAATAAAATCTCCCAATTTGTCTTGAAAAAAAATTTCGATATATAGAGATTTTTTCGATATATAGAAACAATTTTTCTATGTAATGAACATGGAGATTTGCTAAGAGTTCGATATATGGAGGTTCGACTGTATATATATATATATATATATGTGTGTGTGTGTGTGTGTGTAAGTAAGTAAGTAAGTAAGAATCAGATCTAGTAATTATGATTTTTAATGACTCGTCCCTCACTTTGAGTTAGACCCCCGACAAATCAGAGTCAGGAGTTTGTAGGGAAACCGGTTTCTCTCCGCATGACCTGCTGGACACGTTTTGCTGTCTTGGGTTGGCAACAATACTAGATGAAGGGTTTCAGATTTGCTTTGTACTTTTTTGGTATGGGATCGCCACACGTGCTGTTCGCTAAGCTAGAATTTTTCTCTTGAAGTGAATGGAATTAATAAATGTATTAAATTAAAACGCATTGATTTCTGTCTGGAATTCAAGTCCTGACATATATATATATATATATATATAGGATAAGTATGCCGGATATGAGACCCTTTTTTATTTTCATATATAACTAGGAAAGTAAATGAGGGATTATAGTACCAACTTCATATCCTTTTAATGCATATATTTTACTCCATACAACAATGACAAAAAATTTAAAATAAACTTCAATTTTCTTGTATGAAATTATAAACACAAGTCTTCCATTTTCGGGGTCTGAAGAAAGAAGTCCTAATAAGAGACCACCATTCTACAACTCTAAATATGAATTAGAATTACTGAAAAAATCGCAAAAACAAAATTGCACACAATTATTAGATAACAGTTACATGTATACACTAATAGATTAAAAAGATAAGTGACATTTGAAACAAATTAATTTTTTTTGGCATTACAGGTTTTGTGTGATTCTTGTTTTTAGATTCAAACTTTTCACATTGTTTACAAGTAAAAAGTTCGTCAGCTCCACAATCTTCATGGACCCACCTGAAACACCTTTTACATTGACGCCACTGCTCTCCCCGTTTGTCTTCTCTAAATAAACAACCACAAAAAAGGCATTCTGCGTCTTTTTTATCAATGCTATCATCACTGCTGTCATGGAGAGAAAGTTTTTCATGATCTTCAAATGAGCTGAGATCATCATAGCTATAATTAGGCTTGTTCGTTCTGTGTTTTTTAACTAGTGTTGCATTTTCATCCACCCTAAATTTTCCGCTGTAGGGACCCCTTTGCCATTTCCTTTTCCCTTTATTTTTTCATTATCCTTTTCCTTTTTAACTTAATCTCCTTTTCCTAGTTTATCCTTTGATTTTTTACCTGTTAGGTCTCTTACTTTTTTGTTTTCTTGTAGGAAAAAAGTTTTTTTTAATATGCTGCAGTTCTTTTATTAATGCTACCAATCAATTTATTTTTATAGAGCGATGATGTGATAATATCGGCTTTACGGGCCCTACTTGGTTTTTAGGTGTTCTTCTCAGGTAACGTAGGCAAAGGATTTATTTCTTTAGGAGTCACTAAGAACGGGTTTGAATTTGTTGCTTGAACAATACCTTACGCATTGTCACTACTGCTACATGGTTGTGGATTTCGCCTGGGCATCATTGCATCTGCAGCTTCAAAGGAAAAAAAGGCTGTGAGAGTGAAAACTAAAATGCCTAATATGAGACCCTATCTCATATTAGGCATGATTTGGGGTCTCATATTAGGCACGACTATGTTGTTGAACACGCCAACGAATTTTTTAGGTTAAGATTGACGTTAGCTTAAAAACAATCAGGCGTGTTTACACTCCACGTTTATAGCTACCTATCCAATACTAACACTTTTAATAAGAGTCTTACCTTAAGGTGAAAACAGCCAATGAAAATGGTGATGCGAAAAAGTCGACGAGCACACATTCAGGAAAAAGAAAATACTGCACCTTTGTGTGCGCTTGCAAACACACGACTGACTCACCGATTACGAATGATGCAATAGACTACAGTTTTACGCTCCAGTCGCCAGACAGCAGCCCTGTATATGTCCTATAACCTGGGGTCTCATATTAGGCAAGGTCTCATATGAGGCATACTTACCCTTATACACTCATGTCCATAAATTAAGGATAATGCCAGCTCCGGAAAATAAAGGTTCAGAAACAAAACAAACATGACTTATTCATAAAGCCCATTTATTAAACAAAGATAAAGAACAAAAAAGATAGTGTATGTATGATATCATTAAAAAAAACTACGATTTTTGCTCCCTGGATCTATTGTAAAAAATATCTCCTTTACAAAAACTTATTATTACATGGTTGGTATGATGCTTAATATATTTTATGTCTCCCATGCGATGAAATACAGTCCGTACAACGCCTGGGCATGCGGAGTATCAAATTATCGAGCTGATCTTGGGAAAGATTACTCCACTCAGCAAGCAATGCTCTCCCAAGTTCTGATACAAATGTAAGAGGTGGTTGACGGGCTGTAACTCGTCGGCCAAGCATGTCCCACACATGATCTATCGGATTCAACTCAGGTGAGAATGATGGCCATTCCATACGGGTGATATCCTCAGATCGAAGGCCTTCGTTTACGATGTTTAATCGGTGAGGACGGGCGTTGTCATCCATAAACGCAAATTCTGTGCCCATGGCACCCCTAAAAGAAACGTACATGTTGTTACAGAGTGATGTTCCGATAAATGTAGCCTTTCCTAGTTTCGATTTGAACATGCAGATCTGTCCTGGAGCCCAGTATAATTCCACCCAAAACGAGCAATCCTGCAACACCGTAACGGTGTCGTTCAATGATGTTGTCTTGGTGGTAACGGGTACCTGGCGTTCTCCATTTGAAAGTCCGACATGAATCAGACTGCAAACTAAACCTGGACTCGTCAGAAAACATCACACAAGCCCACTGTGACGATGTCCTCATTGCATGTTCTCTACTCCAGGCTAATCGCTGCCGACAGTGACTTGCCGTGAGCGGAACACATCTGACAGGCCTGCGAGCATATAGACCAATATTTCCCAAACATCTGTACAAGGTTTGCCTTGAAACTGTGATACCTGTGGTTGCAGATAGCTGATGAGACAGGTTGGATGCTGTGCTCCGTCTGCTTCTTTTGGCAGTTACTGCCAAATACCGGTCTTCATTCGGCGTTGTAACTCGGGGGGTGACCTTCAATGTAACGTCTACTGACATTTCCATCATCTTGGAATCGTTGCCAAAGCTTAGAGATGACACTTTGGGCAATTCCAAGTTTCTCGGATACTTCCATATGAATACGCCCACATTCCAGGCGGTCGATAATTCTACCACGTAAAAAATCACTCATATGCGTCCTCTGTGTCATAACTATTCGGTTATGGCACTGAGAGGCTTACAGAACGCTTGTGAACAATTTTACTTCTTTGCCACCATTCCTTACATACCCCTCTCTTACACTCTCGTCATTGTGATGTACTAACGCCGTCATCTGGTGGCTTCCTGTAATTTGCATATTATTCTTGAAGATATGTGTGATAATTCTACAGGTGGAATTTTTACTTTAGAGTTTTCTGAATTATCCTTAATTTATGGACATGGGTGTAAATAAATAAATAAATAAATAAATAAATAAATATATATATATATATATATATATATATATATATATATATATATATATATATATATATATATATATATATATATATATATATACAGTGGAATCTCGATCTCTTGTTTTTCAAGGAACCGTTTGAAATGAACGATAAATGCGGGAAAACGATAGATACGGAATCATAACAAAGCAATATGATCTTTGGGACTGGATAAAATGAACGACACATACGGAAAAACGGTGGATCCGAAAACGATCGATCGAGATTCCACTGTATATATATATATATATATATATAATTGCAGTTCTCAAAAATTTCAGCATTAATAAATTATAAGTATGAAAACATAAATTAAATAACACAAAGCTATTTTTAAATTTTTAGAGTTCTCAGTTCTTCACATGTTTAGATAAAAATCACCTAAAAAATGTATTTTTACAGAGAGGAGTACTAGGAAAAAGATTTTATACAAATGAAACTAAATCTTTCATTTTGATGAAAATTTTAATCCATAAAGCACACAATGAAAAAAATTCTTCAATATGTTAACAAATATGTGGAATAATAGTTACCAAATAAAGGAACTATTTTATTAAAAATCAAAGTTTTTGTTCATGATAAATTCGAGGGAAAAAAAGGTTATGTTTTGCAGATTCACACATACCTGCATTTATGGTATATATTAATCTAATAAAATCTGTCATTTTCATAAAATAACAAAAGCTTAAATTTGCCCTTTCTCTTTCGATAAATTATCCGAATTACGGGGAAAGGTAAAAAAAGAGAAAATTTAATTCTTAATGTCTTCGAAAATACTTTAATCTGCTGAAAATACATTATGTCTTTGCTTGACGAATTTAAAAAGGACTTTCATAAATTCAGCACATATTTATACATCTCTCTTTCAAAGAGACAAAAAAGTGCCATTTTCTAATGCAAATGAGCTTCAGAATACACATAACGGATGGTGAGATTTGAGCATCACAAACAGTAATTGGAAAAAAGTTTACTCAGAACTAATGCCAAAGATTAAAACTTTGATCATTTTTTCGTGACCAAGAAAAAAAACTGTTAATTCGATTACTTTTATCAATGCGTCGTTTCGGCCTATTATTGTTTACAGTAATTAACATAAAATCCCATAAGAATTTTTCATAAATTAATTCTCGAGTTTCTGATATAATAATAAATGCATTTCTTTCTGAATAGAAACTATGATCCACAGTTTCTTATAACCTATTACTTCTTTTTTCTTTTCCAGCGACAAAAGTTCATTTGTTTTCACTTTTCAACCAAATATTTTTGGTAAAGATTTTTTTTTTTCTTAGAAGGCTTTTCTAGATAAAAATTGATTTAGCAAGCATTATCATTCAATAAATTAAGATAGCTCCTTTTTTGCATGAAAACTGCTGCATCGTTTCAGAGAACAGACCGCGAAGTTTCTCTTTAAGAATAGTTTGTCTTTAGAAAAGATATTTCTTTTAATCTGGAAGGAAATAAACAATGAGGCCGACTGCTGTACAGGAAAAAATTATAAAGAGGATATGAAAAGAGTGTAGCTTATAAAAATACACAAGTATTGGAGAATTTTAATATTATTAATTTTAATTGCAAAAAAAATTACTTTAGTACTTTGAGAATTAAGAATTTTAAAACGCACCAAACTGAAAAATCTCAAAATATCAATATCCTAAAACTGGATGTGACATATGCATGTGTGTATGTACGTGCGTGTATGTGTGAGTTTGTGTTTGTGTTTAAGAAGAGAGAGAGAGAGAGAGATCGTATGAGTGCATAAATAAAAGAACAGAGTAAACTTATTCCCTTTTAAGAGGTAAATATTTAATTTGAACTAAAACTTTTCTTACAACTTTTTAGATAAGGAAATGGACTGTACTTACCAATAGGAAAATAGACCTTAACTGAATTTGCCAGTAATGTCATCTTTACTTAGTTAATAATCTGTTCTCGTAGTGGAATTCAACAATGGTTGAAATATTTTCCCCAAACAAGATATATTCATTCTTTTCCAGGGGGCTGGGGGTGCCTTGGGTGGATTGCAGATCTGTACTGTATATCCGGCAGCCTTCAGCCCCACAGCAAATTGAAAATGCATCCGAACTTGGGAAATTAACCTTCTACTGCGTATTCAGGTTCTTGCTAAGTAGTGACTGGTCTTCAGGTGTTTCATGGCCGATACTCGATTCATTCTTTTCCAATATAGATTCATATAGATTCATTCCGATATAGATTCCGATATAGATTCATTCTTTTCCAATGTTGCAAGCATTTTCGAATGCTTACAGCATTAGGTTGTTCCAAACCAGTTTATTTTACTATCGTACATCCTAAATAATTTAATTGGGGTTCAAAGTAAAATATCTTTCCACCTGAATATGAGTCTGATTGAGCATTGATAGATATTACACATGAGTATCCAGTGTTGGATCCCATATGCACTTACATCTAGTACACAAAGTACTCATATTAAATTTTATCGAGTCAAGGAATTTTTGTAACTAGATAGGTAATAGAAAAACTGGTAAAAATGCTGTTTGTGTGATAGTTGACACGATTTTATCTTTTAGGTCTTCTTTTTTCCCTTCGAAAAATCATCCTTTAATTAATAATTAAAATAGTAGCAGGTTTTGTAGCTATGCAGCTCATGAAACCTAATTTGTGTATCAAAATATGCAAATTTTTCACTTTGAACTCTATGTGTACATTTTCCGTAATTTTATTTTCAAATATTTCCGTATGCAGTTAAAATTAATATTGTTTAAGAAAGAAATAAAAGAAATAACATTTTAATAATTACATAGACATAAATATCTTTTTAATGCAATAACTAAATAATTGCATTTAAATTTATTTATGAAAGTATAGCAGGAATTATTTTTAAAACCAAATATAGTTCAGCACGTGTAAAATCAGTAATATAAATGTGGTACAAATTAGTTTGTATGAGTATAAACAATAGAAAACAATCCAAATTTAAAAAGCATTATAGAACTTTGTCTAAATGTGTCTCTTCCAATGTTGCTCTACAGTATTTTTATTCATAAAAATTTGCAAGATCAGAAAATTTTGCTTTTGAGAAGCGAAATAAAAAATGTTTGTTGAAATATCCCATACATACTTACTGTGATTAGGATCATAAAGATGAAATAACTCACTTACTATTGAAAGATGTAAGCATTGTAAATATCACAGCATTCAGAACCTAGAAAAGTTATTAAAAATTACAAGTAAACTCAAAATATATACAAGAGGATTAAAATAAGAATTATTTTCTATTACGGAAAGAACGTAACGAAGGGAAATCACTCCAACTTTAAAGTATGCTCTCAAACTCCAGTCTTTCTAACACTCGCAGTCGTAAAACTGAGGAAAATTTGTTTATTTTTTTCTGCAAACACAAAGGAAACTGACATAGATACTTTTTAATGACAAACTCGTAAAAACAACTATAAAAATCTTTGAAACTTAGAACTTTAGAAAACTGATTTAACAGGAGTAACATTATTTCAATTTTTATAGAAATGCTCAATAAATTAATTTATTGGATCTTGACAAATACTTTATAACGTGATAAGAAACGTCATGATTTATAAAGGTTAATTTTCAATTTTCTTAACTTTAATAGATTTACTGTGAAGTATTTATGTAGTATAAGAGCGGAGTGATTTGTACTTAAAAATGTATTTGCCTAATATATTTTTTACACAATCTACTACACTTCTTAACTAGAAACTTTTCTTTACGTAGTAAACATGTGTATGCATGAGTCAAGTAAGGTCAATAAATATCCTTTACATTCATCAGACAAAAGTAATAATGATCTTTTAATGTATATACATATAGCAGATTTCAGTAATTCCAAAAATTGCTAAACTAGGTCAACGATACATATATTTATATATATATGTATATATAGAGAGAGATAGTAAAACTTCATTAGCCGGCCACCCGTCAAATCGGTTACTTACTTTTCTTCGTAACCATCACTGGCTCCATGTGCCAGTATATATATATATATGTGTGTGTGTGTGTGTGATAATATTACTAACTACCTATAATCGCCCATTCTGTATTTCATCTCTGCCATGGTAACCCGTCCTTCTTGTCTTGACGTAAACGCTCCGCCTACCCACATACTAACTTCCTCCGCCAATTCTGGCAACCTCTTTCACCTAATTCTATTTTGGCGCTTTTTTGCGATAGACGCTGGCCTGACTCGAAGCGATTAAGATGTGTTGCTTTACTGTTTAATAAATTAGTTTGTTCCTGAGCTGAGTTTATTATTTTCCGGCCACGATGTATGCTCTTATTTCATGACATGTCCATCCGGACATCATATATATATATATATATATATATATATATATATATATATATATATATATATATATATATATATATATATATATATTGATTTATTTATTTAGGAATGTAGGATAGATTTACGCAACTGTGGAAAGAATGTTTTGGGGTATTCTAACAGTTATTTCAATTTCTTTCATTTTCTATAGTGATATTTCAGAAGACTGTCACTACTTTATATCTTAATACTATATATATTAATTACATTTACTAGTTAACTTAGTCTATTCGATCATTTCACTGAGATACTCAGTTTAGTTGGTTATTTGGCATGGATACATATAATGATACATCTCCTATGTTAGACGATAAGCACTCTATTCTGCTGTGTAGATGACGTGGAAGCTTTTATTGTCATCATTATCTTGTGTAGTTTTCACAGTTTGGCTTATATTACGTTTGCTCCTTGTGCTGTCACACTCACTAAGCTCAGTAAAGTCGGTGATTATCAACATGCACAATAGGGTGGAGCGCTCGTATATGGAAAAAAATTCTCAAATTTTTATTTCTAATATTGATGAAATTTTGACCTACATATAGAGAAACAAAATATGGATTACAATTTTTTGATTAAAATTTTTCCTTTTACCCGTGCATTTACTTTGAAAATTTACACTTTTCCAGGCATGCAGATGAAACTTGAACGAGGATATTGTTCTAAATTCTATATAATCTATTAGTTATTAAGAACAAAAGACTCACAAGGAACAAAATATTACTAATTTAATAAAAAGAGCTTCACTTAAAACATAAAACATATATAAAACTAGTCAAAAGATACTTTAAAATCACGTTTGGTGTTGAATTTGCGCATCAATATTCTTGACTCAATTTTGTAATTTATGAGACCTTCTCTGGACATTTTATCACATATCTGCATAGAAACCTCCATTAGTGCATTTACTGAACGTTCTACGGCTTGGGTATTACTGGAAATCTTAGAAAAGTTATATTTTCCCTTCCTTTTGTTTCCACCATCGAGAGTAAATCTTCATCCTTGACGTCTGTAAGAATGGAAGGTTGGAAATACTTTTGTTGTCAATCTATAACGTGTGTGTATGATTTGGCATTAAGTTTTATTCTAGGGACCTCAAAAACACGAGGAAACTTTCCTTGATAAATCGCGTGTCTTGCTTTTAAGATTCCTCTAGCAGCAAGTTCGCGAATGTATTTTTCAGGATCTCAGAGCATCGATAATAGAACATTCTCAGGATGCGCAAAGAATCTGTTCCGATCAATGACAGGATCGGCTACTTCTTTAGATGAGATGGATGGCGTCTAGAATCTGAAACTAGCACTTCAAGAAAGGCTTCTGCGTGAACATAAATTAGATTTAGATAAGACTATTGAAATGTGTCGAGCTTCTGCATTGATCAAAAAACAGTCTGAAATACTACAAAGAAAAGCGTCTGATATTGATGTTGTGGCGCCTTGCCGAGATACGAAAGTACAGCTGACCGAGTGAAACCGAAGGTCTAATTGCCGGCGTCAGAGTTCTCGAAAGGGAGTGTTCAGTGAAAAGAAACTAACTACATCGAATCAGACTAGTGTGTATTTATGTAAAAAATGCAATCGGGAACATAAAAAAGTTAAATGTCCTGCTTTTGGAAAACAGTGTAATAAGTGTAGAAAACTTAATCATTTTGCAGTTGGGTGTCAATATTCTACGTTAAAACAGAAGTCAAGTATTGTTCTAGATTGTATTAAACATGATAGTATTAATAGTGAAGCTATAAGTTCAAGTTGGATACAGGATGTGCAGGTAGGTAGTGATATATTCCGTTTTAAAATTGATACAGGTGCTGATGTAAATGTGATACCTAGCAACATTTTTAAAACTTTAAAGTCTAAATCTTGTTTAAAACCAACTAATATAGTATTAGAAGTTTATGGAGGTGATAAAATTAAGCCAGTTGGTATTGTTGATTTCATGTGCAAAATTGATAGTAATTGTAAACGTGTTGAATTAGTAATTGTAGATTGTAAAAAATATTTTAAACCATTGCTTGGATTGTCTAGTTCTGTTGAATTTGATCTTATTAAATAAAAATGTGTGGGCAGTACTGAAGTACTGGATAAATATTGATTCATAGATAAGAATAAAGATGTATTTGAGGGATTGGGTACTTTCAATTTAATAAGATCAATATTTATATAGATTTATATTTTTATAGATTAAGTGTTCTATAAAAATAGACGAAAATACTGTACCTATTGCTAGGCCGCCTAGGCGAATTCCTGAAGTTATTAAGTTTAAATTACAAGATAAATTACAGGTTCTTAAATATGAGGGTATAATTAGTGAAGTAAATAGTCCAGTGGGATGGGTTAATATTTTTTTGGCATTAATTGCATACATTAAACGTTGAATTTAATTTGAATGTACTCCGTAGCGAAGTGCGGGTTTTCAGCTAGTTTTATATATGGTAGGAAAGTAATTGCTCATACAGATCATAAACCATTAGAGTCAATCTCTAATAAAAATGTTGTAAATGTACTATTTAACTAGATTACAAAGAATGAAGTTGAAATTACTCAAGTATGATCTTCATGTAATGTATTTACCAGGTAAACCTATGTATGTTGCTGATTTGTTGTCTAGATCCTTTCTTAAAGTGAACAGTGACTGTGATACTTTTCTTAAAGAGATTGTGCATTGTGTAAAAGCAACAAGACATATGCAAGTAACTGAGAAAAAGCTTAATATGTTTAGAGATTCCACGTCACATGTTCCAATATTGAGTAAACTAGTATATTATTGTAAAGAGGGATGGCCTAATGATAAAAATGAAGTGCTAGAAACTGTCAGACATTATTTTAAGTTGAGGCAGGATCTTTTTGAGGAGGATGGTATTGTCTTCTTAAATAATAAAATTGTAGTTCCGAGGGATCTTAGAAGGGAAATGTTAAATAAAATAAATGAGGGACATTTTGGCACGAAAAATGTAAGTCAAGGGCTAGAGAACTGTTGTATTGGCCAAATATGTCAAATGATATTGAAAGCTTAGTTGCTAAGTGTTTAGTTTGTAAAAAATACAGACTGAAAAACTATAATGAATCACTCATTTCACATGAAATTTTGTCTTTGCCTTTTGAAAATGTGGGATGTGATATTTGTGAATTCGGAAAAAAGGACTATTTAGTCTTAATGGATTATTTAACTAAATGGTTAGAAATCGTTCCCATGAATAATAAGCGGGCGAGTGAAGTAATTTGTAACTTAGAAATAATATTTAACACGCATGGTATTCCTAGAGTTTTAGTTGCGGATAATATGCCGTTTAACTCACATGAGTTTAAAAAGTTTGCATTGGAATGGGATTTTGAAATTATTAATAGCAGCTTCAGATATGCTAAATCGAATGATCAGGCTGAAAGTAGAGTTAAAATAGCGAAGAGTATTCTTAAAAAATGTAATATAACTGAGCAAAGTATTTATATAGCTTTAATGGAAAATAGAAATACACCTTTAAAAAATACAGAGTTTTCTCCAGCCCAGGCTTTCATGAGTAGGCGAGTTCGAACTAAAATAGCTTTAAATAGATAGCTACTAATTCTAGAAATTCAGGTTAACACAAGGGAAAAAATTTTAAACAAGCAAAATTTGTCTAAATCGTGTTATGATAAAACGTCAAAGCCGTTGTCAGATTTACCTCCCAATCAAAATGTGTTAATTCGTACTGGTAATTCTTGGGAACGAGGTAAAGTTATAAAAAAAGATACTAGTCCTAGAAGTTATTGGGTAAAAAATTAATTTAATCCTATAAAAATAAGGAATAGCGTAGATCTGAAACCTTCGTATAACGCACCTAATTTTAGAAATAGTGAAGAAATGAGTGATTCTACTATTGTTTGTACAGGTGAAAATGTTAATTTAAGGAATTGTAATTTTGAATCAGAAACAATTGAGGAAAATAATATGGACTTTAAATCATATATAACCAGGTTTGGACGAGTAAGTAAACCTCCCTTGAGGTATGGGTACACGTAAACATGTGTTTTATTTTGTGTAAAAACACTTCTTTGAAAAAGGAGAGATGTTTTATATGTGTTTTAACTGTTAACTGTTTTATGTTTCTTAACTGTATCTGTGTTTCGTAACTGTAGTATATAATCTGTCCTGTAACTGTAATTGTTGGTTCCTTTTTAATAGAAGCACTTGTATAAACAACAGGTGATGCAATATTATACAAATAAATCCGAACTTAGATCTCTGATGATATCCGACTGAATATCAGGCAACACACTTTCTATCTTTTCATACTGTACAACCTGATTGTTTTCACATTTTTTAAGTAATCTTCCAATAGTACCAGAATACGAAGTAGGCCCAGTAGTTTCGCCGTAGAAGTATTAAAACAGGTGTCATTAAAGCAATTAATTCATGTGTAAAAGGCATATGATCCATTGTAAAGGTTGATTCACACGTTTTTCTAACAACCGTATAACAACACCGTTTTTCCCTGTATTTGTAACTGTCCCATCACAAACAACCACTACAGTTTATCTCAATGAACTGTTTTCAGAAGAAAGCAAGTCACATATAAAAAGTTCTATGCTCTTAGCCGTCCCAGTACTTGGGACAGCGTAGCCGACATAGAGTATGGTTCTTGATAACTGGAATGTGTTTTTCTGCCAACACTTAGCGGTATTTTTTGACACCCTTTATCATTATCGTTAAAACTTTATCTTTTCTGCCGTCAAATAATAAAGATGGAACACTGAAAACTCGATGTTTAGCTAATATTTCTGTGCGTTCTTTTGCTCTCTCACGGCGCAATTTTGATCTGTCTATTATTTCGACATCTGATTTAATGTCATGAAGAACTGCAGACGCGATTGCTGCACCAGCTCTAACAGATAGGCCATATCGATTACATGTTTTTGACAAAGACAGCAGGCTGGGATTTGATTTTTTCGGGGGTACTTGGAGCTTTAGAAAACACGGTTCTAAATTATCGCCTATATCAATTGTATCTTCTGACTCGTCCGATATAACAGAGCTTCGTGGAGAAAGTTCTGTATTCTTGCGTTTCTCTGTATTTGTCACAGAAGCATAATATAGTTCTAACTTTCTATTTCTACCATTTCGTTTTTGTATTTTTTTGTTTGTGAAAAGTCTATACCACCAATAATCATTTTTCTTTCAGTCCTCTGATCAGTCAAAAAAGTTTGTTCTTCTTTTGCTACTTTTGTTCCTTTTGGGCACTTCCATTGTAGAAAATCTTTGCACTTACAAGAACAGATATCAAATAGGTTGTTACTACGGGTGTGGAAATCATCTTTTTTTATCGTCAGTCAATCGTTTCCAAGATTTTGCCAAATTTTTTCACTCCGAATGGTAAGCTGTTATCAACTGTATAATGCGGGTGTAGGATGCGATGGGAATTGAAGCTTTTTGCCATATAGCTTCGATTCTCACCGCAATAATTTCCGCAATATGTAAAACAGCTGGCTCCCTTCGACTATCCGATTTAAGCTTTAGCTGAAATCATACAAAATTATAAAATCCTTTGACCTCCTTATACTTAGGTAAAATATTACCCATCACCTCTTCAATGCTGCCAAAAATACAACAACTAGGAGCTTTTCTTGTTTTATCCATATTCAACTCTGTAACAATCAGCAAACGAAACTCTAGATATGACCGAACTGTGAACAATAATCGCGGGACGTCACTGTTTCTGACCAAAGAAGTTGTGTATGGCGTATTTGCTTGCGCATGCGAACGGGCAGAAGAGTAATGACCGGACAAGGGCATTCACCCCAACACAGCTGTAGGGTTGCAATAAACAGTTTGTTGGCTACTTAATTGATTCTTGTTTCCTAGCTCTTTCGTGGTTACAAAGGATATAGAAAAGATAAATTTGATCAGATTTTGAGAAATTCAAATCAAATGCGTGGGTAGATAGACTTAAAATAAATTTAAAATATTTTAGGATACGCTTTTTGAACGGATGGGTCAAATTATTTTGGCTATTAGGAAAGAATTTGTCAAAACTGGAATTTTCGCTCCACCCTAATGCAAAATTGTTTGCTACTCTTTTGTTTGAAGTTTTAATTTGCAAACTTTAAAGTTTTGTTTAAGGTTTTATTTAACCAATGTTTATTGAACAAAAAAATGGGACTTACCCTAAACTGTGATCACATATTGTTTTCCTTTCTGGGAAAATCATCTTTAACACGTGCTTGATAAAATTGATTCTTTCAGAGACTACAAATGATTTACTAGAACAGGGATCGGCAACGCGGTGCCCGCGAGACAATTTGAAAGTGCCCGCCGTTCAAATATCTGAATTTTAGATGTTTCAACAACAAACGCTCGTAATTGTAATGAATAATTTTAGTAAAAATTTTAAAATCGTAAATCCGTAAAAATCAAAAATTGTGCAGCCTGCTGTCTAGACAGCGTCGCTCTCCCCCCGCTGTGAGTCAGCTTGTTTTTCCTGCTCTGAAATTGAACTCTGTTTGCTCGTCAACATACTGGTATGCTTGTGTATCCTTGTTTTCCAATAGGAAATAAATAAAGAACCGATAAAGACTCACAGACACTCCTTTGGACCATTTCCTGAGAACTTGGAATTCAACTTATGTGCCACATTACAACGAGGTGGCCGCAGATTTGCAATGTCAAATATCGCTTTAATTATCAATTTTAAGATTGTTTTGTTTAAATAAAAATTTGAATTTATGTATTAAAAATTTATGTCGCATTAATATTTACATGTTTAAATATTACTCCCCTCTTTATCCAGAGGTACCCCAGAATTTCTGAAATATGCCCTTCTAGTAAAAAAGGTTGCCAACCCCTGTATTAGAAGTATGTATTGTATGTGATGAAAGTGTATATCTTAGATATTCTTATTTTGAACAATTGAGATTGCTCATGTGTACTAAATTGCAAATCGCCTGCAAGTCATTGCATGTCATTGTCCATATCTTTGATGTCAACTTTCAACAACAGAGTAATATTTTTTGAGTATGCCACATTTATTTTTTAAACAAATATTTTAACAATTGTTCACTTCTAAATCAACATATAACTTTTATTCGTTTTAAAATATACTATATGTTCAGCAATATTGTTTTAATTAATATTTAAGATAAAATGTTATTAACTCTCCATTAATTTTATTTTTAGAACATAAAATAACATAATTGATATTTAACATTTTTATTAGCATATTTGAGGGTTGATTAGTATTTCAATACAAAGTTTACTTTACTATAGTTATGGAAACATAATACACTTCAAGGAAAGCCCCGCACATTCCTACGTCTCTTACACAAAAAGGGTAATGATTTATCTACTTAGCAATATTATATGTACCATATGCTAAAGTTCAGATTTGGTCAGAAATTTCCACTTATCTCTGGCTCCAATTTCAACATTTCTATGAACCGAATTACGCATTTCAAACACTACTATTGTGTTTGAATGACGTTAACTTTTTCATTAGTGCTGGCCAAATTCCATAGACGCTGCCTTTATTAACGAGACTTGATTTATTTAATTTCACGACGCAACACGAGCGCAATATACTTAGCCTCCACTGTATTGACTGCCTTCCAGAAAAAGGATATTAAAGACATTCGCTTTATAAAAATAATAAAAAATCAATAGTTTAAAGGGCCTTTTGGGTAATATTATGCATTTTTATAGTTCATCAGATGCTTGGATTTCAATTAAGTTTCTTACATAAACTAAGAGAAAAAAATTGTTGGAATATAGTTCTTAACTTTAAATATTTGTTGTTATTATTATCTAGCATCGTTTAGATTTCTTGTGAAGAATGAAAAAAGTGGTTAGAAAATTATAGAATGGGGTGGTTTCTTTTATAACTATTCTAATATATATAAATATAGAATATAACGATTATTTATTCTATTAGTTAAAACGAATATTTAAATTGCATGAAATTTGTTCCTATTCATTTCACTTTGATTTTTATACCTATTGCATTGAATAATTGATTACACGATCTTTAAGTATATTTTAGATCCCATTTAGATGCGAGATTTACATTAAAATTATTTTTTATGGAATGCTTGTTAATCTTTATATTTAAAAAATTGCCTTTCAGGTTCGTTGATTGGTTCATTTAGAGCCTTACAGTCACAGAACATGATGCTGAATTCCAGTTAATGTCCTGGCCGCCAAACTTACCGGATCTCAATTCGATAGAACACATTTGGGATGTCATGGGACGGCAGCTCAGATTTCAAAGACCACCAATTCGCAATATCTCGGATTTGCGTGACCGTTGCTTAAACATCTGATACAATCTGTCTCCGGCCATCTACCAAGGACTTGTGGCATCCATGCCAAGGCGGGTTGAAGCTGTGTTGCGCGCCAAAGGTGGGCCAACTCGTTATTGGCAGGTGGTCATAATGTTTTGGCTCTTGAGTGTATATATATATATATATATATATATGTATATATATATACTGCTCAAAAACATTAGGGGAGCAAGCAAAAAAGTTAAGAAAACCGTGCGAGACAGCCACGTATTGGCAAAAAATGGATAGTATACACGTATCAATGAGCAATACAGAAAAATAGACGTAAAAAAATTGTAATTAAGCTTTAATTCTTTGAAAATATGGAAAAAACATGAAAAGATGATTTAGGGCAACAATTTGGTTACATATAAACGATAAAAAAAGTATTGTTTAGAAATGATGCAAAATTTTTAATATGACGTGTGGTCTCCTCGAACAGCTAAGACTGCTGCACACCTGTTTTCCATGGATGCGAGGATGTTATCGATAAGACTTTGGGGAATACTGTTCCACTCCTCAAGAAGTGCAATCTCCAAGTCTCGGAGAGTAAAAGGAGGCCTTGGTCTCGCAGCAATGCGTCGTTCGAGCATGTTTGGGACATGCTTGATTGGATTTAGGTCAGAAGATCACGCTGGCCATTCTTTACGGTGTATTGTTTCAGCTTCAAGCATGTTCTCCACAAGACGAGCTCTATGCGGTCTGGTATTATCATGCTGGAAAACAAAGGAATCTCCAATGGCTGCAGCGTAAGGTATGACATTTGGTCTCAGTATCTCGTCTGTATACCTTCAGGCCGTCAAAGTACCATTCCGAATGATATGCAGGTCCGTACGTCCACCTATGCTGATTCCACCCAATACCATAAAACCAGCTCGTCTGTATTGTGACCTTTCACGAACGAATGTGGGGTTATTTCTAGTGCCCCTTTCCCTCCATACCAAAACACGTCGGGAGTCACACACCAGACTGAATCGGGACTCGTCTGTAAACAGCACTTGGCACCAATCATGTTGCTCCCAATCTCTATGTTCAGCAGCCCATCTTCTTCGGGCCGCACGGTGGCGTGAGGTCAACGAAATGCAGATCATTGGCCTACGTGCATAGAGACCTCCCTGCTGAAACCTATTACGTACTGTTTGGCTGGACACCCTTCGTCCTGTTGCCAAGAGCAACTGTCTTTGCAGCTGAGTAGCATTGTCTGTTCTGTTTCGACGAGCTGTTAACAGTATATACCGGTCATCAGTTGCTGTAGTGGCGCGTGGCCGACCTTGCCCTGGTCGACGTCTAACATTCCCTGTTTCTTGGAATCAATTCCACAGCATTGCAACGACACTTCTGGCGACTCCAACGGCGTCCGCTACACTACGGTGTGTTTGCCCGGATTCAAGTCTGCCTATAATACGCCATACCATGGATTCCGGTAAATCACGTTGTTGAGACATTTTCAAGTCACCTTTTCCTAAAAAGAATAACTGAGCAATTGAATTTCACAGTTAAGGCAGTGAAACAGACGTTTCTGCAACATCCTGATTTCCGCCCTTATGTTCTTTTTCTGATTTTTGACGTCATGAACTTTGATTTGTATATGAAGTTTTCTTCTTCTGTTTCCCGCTAGGCTTTAAATTATGGATGATTTATTTTATGTTACTTATCGGTATAAGTATTTGTGTAATTTCGTTAAAACCATGTGCCCCCCTAATTGTTTTGAGCAGTGTATATATATATATATATATATATATATATATATGTATGTATACACAGGGTGGTCATAAAAAATCTTTGCCGATATATGGACCTCTAGAGGTTGTTCCGTTCAACCGATCGAGATGAGATTTTAGATATAGTTTTTCAGAGGTATGAGTTCGGGATTCTCTGAACGGCAATAAAGTGGTTCTCACGGTTACGGTTATAGGTACAGAATCTCAAAATTTTCGAATGGCAACGCCCACTTTTACCGTCGTAAAATGCTCAGCGCATGCGAAAACCCTAAAGATCGTTGGAACGGTACGTGTATTACAAAAAAACGGACACGTTATGCATGCACAAAAAATAGCTCTGCGAACGGCCAACAGAAACACGATCAAGGCGCACGGAGAAAATTTGCATACCACAGAGGCAAGACATCAATTACTGATGACAACACAGATGGGACAAAGGAAAACTTTTATTTGGATTACACATTTTCCACATGGGTGCCATCCCAGGCAGTTCGCAGAGATGTTTTTTTGTGCATGCATAACGCGTCCGATGTTTTGTGTTACACGTACCGCTCCAACGCTCTTTAGGGTTTTCGCATGCTCTGAGCATTTTGCGACGGTAAAAAGTGGGCGTTGTCATTCGAAAATTTTTGAGTTTCTGTACTTATAACCGTAACCGTGAGCGCCACTTGGTTGCCATTCACCTAATCCCGAGCTTATACCCCTGAATAACTATATCTGAAATCTTCACATTCTTCGGTTTAACGGAACAGTCGCTAGAGGTCCATATATTGGCAAAGTTTCTTATGACCACCCTGTATATATATATATATATATATATATATATATATATATATATATATGAAAGGAAACAGTTTTTGAACCTGGATTATGATCGTTCAGCATGGAATTAACGATTTGAGATTCAAATGTATGGCTTATTCATCTGATTTCTCCGGATCTCCAGGTACGGGACTTAATCCTGTACCCGACTGTTACGATAGAACTGCGTTGACAAAAATTTGCTACAGATTCCTCTGTGCCCTCTGCGTTGGACGTGATGCGCCGGATTCGTGCTTTGCTAGATGTGATGAGCAAGTTGTCAAGTTGAATGGCTTCTAACATCATTTTTAACAAGGACTTTAGGAATATGAGATCAATTTATCCAACTAAAGATAGAGTGTTTTCGGGTACTCTAAGTGTTATTTAAAGTTCATTTGTTTCTTATTGTCACAGTTGAGCAGACTATTACTACTTTTGCTGTCTGCTCTAGGTCGGGACATTTTTTTTATATGTGTATTTACCATCACATCTGGTATGTAACTTCCTAAGATGAAGTACTAATTTTTTCAGGTACATTCTTCATCCTAGTGGCTCATTAAAAGTCATCGATATGCATGTTATCATTCTTCATGGCATTACCTGCTAATTCTCCATAGTTGGAGGACATGTAGTATTTTTGATTTAGAAATTCATGAACAATCTAGTTTACTCCCGAAAACATTGTATCCTTATTTGAGAAAAAGACGAAATATAGGGGATTATTCTTAGAAAGAAAGTTTAATGTAGTCTTTCCTTAAAGAAAATTAATAGCGGAACCTTAATATTGGGCATTTTTTACTTATAAACTGATAACCATATTACGAAAAAATATTTTTTAAATTGTGTTTTAGATATATACTTTAGATATTAGATAGAATATTGCAATTTCCAGGTTGTGTTATAAGTAAAATTTTCCGATCATTACACATATATAAAAATATTTTCATGAGATGTTTGTATGTATTTTAAATAGAAGACATTTCAGCATTATAAAAAGGTTTATGTGATACAAAGCATGTGAATCTTTATAAATTAGCCCATTTCAAATTTTAAAAACCTGTTAAGTAGTTTTTATGAAAAAAAATTGATTTCGCTGCTCATGAATGTTTAAGGTATGAATTTAATATCTTTTTTAAATTAAGTTTCTGTCTCAGCTTTTGTTATTCTATCAATTTTGTCTCTCTAGTTGTGTCTTCATTATCTCTTACGGAAATGAATTATCTTGAATATCGCGATACTATAAATAAAAGATCAGTTTTAGTTATTCAATATTTTCAAATTAATTCGATTTAGGTTTTATAGCGTACGTTAATATTCTAACATTGAATTTAATTTTCAAATAGAAGTCCTTTCCTTTCAATTGTCAATAATACATGGAAAAAATATCACGTAAGTAAGATAATTTTAAATTTTTACAGTGCTTTCACTGAAGTGCACCTGACTAATAAGTCAACAGCTTATTAAACAACTAGTTGTTACCCGTCAAAACAAGACGGCTAGATAGTAAATAAATGTACTAATACACAAATTATACTCAACACATTATTGCCAAATTTTGAAAATCATAATAATGCGCAGAAACAAATTAATGTGCTTAAGCGGCCTCGTGCTTAGTGGGTATCTAAAGCCAGATTTAAAAATGTCACTGAGCATGAGCAGACAGTAATTTTTAAATTGTAAATTATCGCTAATTAAACAGCTCGAAATAAATAATTTCCATGAGGTTCAATATTATATTTAACAAACATAATTATCATAAAAATAAAAATGGCAGAGAGAGATCTAGAGAGACTCCTCGGAATAAACGTGTTTATCATTAAAACATGTCATTGAGCATGCGCAGAAACAGTGAGTTTCTAAAGACAGATTTAAACATATTCACTGAGCATGCGCAGAAATCGATTTTTAATTGTAAATTATCGCTAATTAATAGAAATTTAGGTTAAAAAACCAAATTTGACAAATCTACAGATTACAATCTTTTGTTTAAGACCAAAATGAAGTAAATTGCAGTAGATTTCTCTCGTGGATTGCCCCAAAAGTCGGCTTAGCAACTTAAATATATAGATTCCAGTCGCTATGTATAATGGAAAAACTAAAACTTATAAAATGCCTCAATCAAGACAATGCAGCTAACTGAACAGTTCACTGAGAATACATCAAACATATACAGCAAAACTGGGGTACCCTGGACACAGTGGTATCCATAGAAATGAACAGGCAGATTTCCTCGCGCGAAAAGGTGCGACGTTATTACAATCAAAAATTCGAATATGCCGTATCGCTCTGTAAAATTATTCACAATACAATCCATGAGAAATAGATACAAGTTGAAATTGTTGGATAGAATTAAGACGAAAGGCTGGAAGTTTGAAGATCTCGCTTGCTTACCAGATAGCCCACGACGAGACGCAGTGGCCTCGTTTCAGCTATCGATAAGCCATGACTGTCTGGGTGAGCATCTTCATCTGATTGGGGTATTTGCCCTGTCTTTCTGTCCACTTTGTGATCTTACGTAACCCATGAGCAGAGCTCATCTGCGTCGCTGTGGAGCACTTCTTGGTTGTGACTCAGAGACCGCCCGATATTGGAGTGCCAGAGACTGTCTAAGGCAATGACTGCGGTCATTTACTTTCATGTTACTTATGTGTAATTGTTTCTATTTCCTTTTTTCCTTGCCTTGCCATTAGAAATAAATAAATATATATACAGTGGTACCTCAACTTACGTGTGTCTCGACTTACGAGTTTTCCGAGATACGAGAATTCTCTCGGTAGATATTTTGCTTCGGGTGACGAGCTAAAATTCGGGTTACGAGCAAGCTTCAGATACCCCACCGCTAGTTTGAGCAGCGAATGCCATGTTACGTGCTCATCAAATTAGAACACAAGAAGCATATAATAATTACAACCTTTATGTACAATTATTATACAATTGTATACATATTATGAGACTACTAGCCAGTCTTAAACCGAGAGATTAACACTAAACAATAACCACCAGGGGCAGCCTGCTCTGCCCAAACTTCAGTCGCCCTCTGAAACCGAACAGTGCCCAACCTCTCTCGCAGAGAGATAGCTTCAATTCCCTCCCCCACACTGGAACTCCCCATGGGGTCTAAGGTATGGGATGACCTTGGTCCTAGGATCGCAAGCTCTGCCCCTTCTACGGATTCCGAGAAAACGTTCTTCGATTCTCAGAAAGAAGATTCTGGACATTACAGCCACAGTGAACGATGCAACAAGCGTCCAGCTTCCGTGTCTCGTTCACTTTAATAGAGTAGATGGTAATAAAAAGAAAGTGAGGAAAGCGGGGCGAAAAGGTTAAAAATCAACGAATAAGATTTAATTTTTCAGTTCAGCCTTTCTCCTCCTCTTCCATCAGCATCTTCAAGTCTGATCTCTAAGGTAAATGTTGTACATTACACTTAATAAAAGAAATTTATTGCAGTACATTCTATTGTATTGCGTTTTTATACAATGTTCGTCATTTATAAACCCATTTTTCTTATTTAAAAACATGTAACAAAAAATTGCGGTGTTTTGGGGGAGCCCGGAACGAATTAATGGCATTTCCATTCATTTCAATGGGAAAAATTGATTCGAGATACGAGTATTTAGAGTTACGAGCTCCGTCATGGAACGAATTAAACCCGTAAGTCGAGGTTCCAATGTATATATATATATGTGTGTGTGTGTGTGTGTGTGTGCGTGTGGGGGGGGGGAGGGGAAGCGAAGAAATTGAATCCCACTTCTGACACCACGCTGTGCAAATAGAAGAAAGCGAACACGTCCGAGTGTGGCGTAAGCAGACGTTTCCCGGGCACTCGTATCAAAGGCCAGCAGTTCGATTCGCACTCAGGCAGTCATTCTCCGCTCGTAGAAGAGATGACGGTTCTTTCGTGCTAGTGGAGTAAAAGAACGAAGTGACCTTGAATTCTCGTGGAGGAGACACACGTGCAGTGGAAAGCATGGCGCTCGTGGATAAGCAGCAGAGTCAAGTGCTGTGGAGTCGACAATCTAGTTTTATCGCAAGTTTCCTCATCTGTAGATACTGCATCATATCATCGTTCTTTTAATAAATGAGTTTTTATCGTTTTTAAGTAAGATGTGGAATTTCCGAACCAATCAAACACACACACACACACACACACATACACATTTATATATATATATATATATATATATATATATATATATATATATATATATATATATATATATATATATATATATATATATGCAGCGAAACTTCTCTATGGCGATCAGTAATGGTTCCGAAAAAAGCGTCCGTTTTGAGGTGTGGTGAAAAGAGGTTTTTTCAATAACTTTGGCCCTATGGAGTCTTGAATCGGATCTGAACAAAATATGGCCTTTTAGAGGGGTGGTCGGCTAGAGAAGTTTCTCTATTGCGGCCAGTCATGGTTCCGACAAAAAGTAGCCGTTTTGAGGTGTGGCCGTCGAAAAGATGTTTTTTCAATAACTTTGGCCCTATGGAGTCTTGAATCGGATCTGAACAAAATATCAGATTGCTAGAGAAATTTCTCTATCTGGGCCTGTAATGGTTCCGGCAAAAAGTGGCAGTTTTGAGGGTTAACCGTTGAAAAGAAATTTCTTCTATAACATTCTATAACATAAGGCCTGTGAAATCTTCAAGCGGTTCTGATCAAAATATGGAAATTTAGAGGGGTGGCCGGTTAGAGAAATTTCACTGTAGAGTAAAAAATAGCTTTGCAAATATATCACTATTAAAAATTTACAGTGTTTTCATCCTGTTCTTTATACAATCAATTTTTATGTTTTGAATCATACATTTATAGATTTTTACCTACTATAAAGCAAAATATTGCTTTGTTATTCGTTTAACACGAACTTTTCCCCATTTTAATAAACGTACACGTCACTTAAGAACATGATTTTCGCATCTTAACTCCAAAAACGTCCAGCTCGAAAAAAATTCTCTAATGAGAAAATATTCTATTATATGGAAGGGAGCAGCGAAAGAGAAAACTTCTTATGGCTTGCTAAGTTTTTCATTAATTACTGGTCCGAGGGAGAATAAAAATAGCGTAAAATTCATGTCGTTCTTGATGTTTTGACTTGAAAGGTAGCACGGAAAATTTGAGGCACGAACAAGAATAATTATCATTATAAGGTGTCTGATTTAGAAAAATTTAGCATTATTCAAATGTATTTATAATAATCGTTATAATTATGCAAAACGGTAATGAGTAATTTAAAGATAATCTCATCCTGAAAATTACAACTAGTAAAAGCACATATTAGATTCTGTTTAGTTATGGATACTTATTTATACATTCCTGCTCCTTAGGAAAATAATGCAGTTAAGCAATGTATGTTGATATTTAATTTACGCGAATTATTTGATGTCGTTAAGATAAACGTGTCTATTTTTAAGAACCATTATAATGAGTGACTTTTATCTCAAAATCGAAGCTTTGTTATGTACGGCAGAATATGCGATTAGAATATATAAATCCTTTCATTTGCAAATTAATGCCGTTCACTGAATCAAACAATTCTCAACTTACTTTATAAACTATAATTTTGTAATATTAAATTTGATTTAAACTGTAGATTAAAACTATACAGAAGTAATATATATATATATATATATATATATATATATATATATACAGTGGACGCTCGTTAATTCGAACTCGGTTAATTCGAACTTTCGGTTAATTCGAACTAATCCAAAGGCCCCAAAAAACTTGCATTGGAGTTAATGTTAAAAATATCTCATTAATTCGAACTAAATTTTCATCACTTCGGTTAATTCGAACTAAAAATTTGACAAAAATAATTCTTTTTCCTCGTTTAAGGGAGAAAATACACACTGTATTTATTATTTTGTGTGTCAAAATTTCTTTTCTGTGTAAAGAGGCACATGCCTGCATTCCTAGACTATTGCATGTCCGCTAAACGTTAGTAGCTATCGTCCTTCTTATTAGTGCTAAACGGAAAAGGCAATTTTCCTATATTTGGATCGATTTTCTGAGAATTTCAGAAAAACTAGTCTTTACTACAGGTTCTAGGAAGCTGCGTCAGTTATAACTGCAGTGCAGACAAGTTAATGTGGTCTAGTTTTTCTTCCTCATTGTGTGGTGTGAACGTGTAAAAATTCAGGATGTCTACACGTGGAAAGTACAAAACCCTAACTTTGGAGACAAAGGTAGAAATTTTAAAGAAAGTAGAGAATGGCGAATGTAAAACAAAGTTAGCAGCTAACTATGGAATTTAAAAAAATGCCTTGTCAACTAATTTGAAAATCAAGGTGTCAATTTTAGATTCATGGGAAAAATCAAAATTTGCTAGAGGAAGGAAACGCATGGGAAATGCGTCCCAAGAAGTTCTAGAAAAAGCTCTACTGCTATTGTTCCAGGATGTTAGATCTCGAAATTTTCCGATAAATGGGCCCCTAGTGCTGACGAAGGCTGATGAATTGGCAAGTAGAATGGGTATTGAAGATTTTAAATGCAGTGATGGATGGCTTTCTAGATTTAAGTCAAGGCAAAATATTTCTTATCAAACTGTATGTGGCCAAAGCTCTGATGTAAACGAAGATGTATGCACTAATTTCGGTAGGAAACTGCCAGGGATTTTCTCTACTTACCTGCCGAAAGATATTTTTAATGCGGCCATAATGGACAAAGCCATAGTGGATTCTATTAAAACTCTGAAAGCATTTATTCAGATGGAACCTTCCTCTGAAAATGAATTGAAATGTTTACTTCAAATCGAGAAGCTGGCTGAACAATGTAGGCATCATAAACAGAACCAAACATCCATTTTACAGTTTTTCTAAAGTGTGATTCATATTTTTCATATTTTTAATTCATATTCATATTTTTAATAAAAGTATACTTTACACTGCATATCTTCTGATTCATATAATGATTAAGGTAAGTCTGTATTGCTTTTTAATATGTTTAACTTTAGATAACATAGTATAATATATTTTCTGGGGTTATACATACTAGGAGAGTTTCTTCTTCAGTGATACACATTTAAAGTTATTTATTTTCTCTTAACATCGGATAATTCGAACTTCGGATAATTCGAACTTTTTCTGAGAACCTTCGAGTTCGAATTAACGAGCGTCCGCTGTATATATATATTGCATTGCATATTAATATCCTTTCTCTGTATAAGGATATTAATATGCAATAAAAACTGAAAAAGAGTCACAAATTGTAAAGAAGTAGTATCTAATCTCCTTTTTGAAAACTAAATCTGAAAAATAAAATACATATAAAGAGTGTCACATAAATATAAAATATCTTGTATTTAATACTCAACATTTAAATTTTTGATGTCATTTCAAACATTCCACTTTTCAGTAGATTATAGTTTTCAGGAGAGAAATATTTTGAACCCAACTAAAAAATCCACTTTTTTCAATAAAACCATATATCATTACTATAATTATCTTCAAAATATTGAGAAAGGAAACAGGGGCTTCCAGAGAAGATAAAAAGTAATTCTAAAATAATATTTTAACCAATAAGTGTGTCATAATGAGAACGTTCTTTCCAAGGACATATTTAATTTTACTACACGTGTACTTATGAATCTAACCTTAATATCTGTTTCTGAAAATAAATTGAAGTAAAAATCGATATTATGTATTTTTTCCCAATTTTCGTTAACGAAATTGGTCATTGACATTTTACATGAGATTCTGAAACTGTTCAACGAACTTCAATTATCCTATCAAATGTGAAATATGTGTTCATTTTCATCGGTCTTGAGATTATGTGACTCAGTTTCTGTGTTTAGATTTAATCTCAGCCATAGATTGGAGTATCAGTTCACACAAAAAGGTTATTGACATTGAATCAAAAAATATCTGAAAGGTGATTTGTGCAGTCCACATTCTAATCGTTCTTTGTATCCAAAATTGAACACACCAAGACCTATTGAAATATATTTAAAGTAAAGAGGTCGCAGGGCTTTGCTTTGAGAACCGAAAAGTATTGCTTAGTGTGCTATTGTCAGCAGTTAATAACTGTTGGAAAATTTGATACTGCAAAAAAGATCACGATAAAAAAATAATTATTTTTTTAAATATTTCTTTATTCTATGACTAAGAATTAATGCTTTCATATGCATATTAAATAGCATTTTATAATATTTAGAAAAAAATACGTGAAATGAAAAATATTGACAATACATATGTGTTTCCAATTTATAAATGTACATATTTTTAATGACTTGTTTACCCGTCGTTGGTTTCCAATTTGAGTTCACCAATTTGAGTAAAGCAGTGGTCGCGAGTGAGAGTTTTTCTCACACTACACTTTTCCGCTGTTTTATGTTGTCTACTCAATAAAAACACTTCAAAATTGTTTCTTTTGAAGGAATTACATTAATATTTAGCAATCACGAACGAGGAAATTACAATTAAAATAATTATTTTACAGCTATTAATCAGGAAAATTATTAGCGAAGGTGAAATTAAAAAAATCATACCTACTTTATGAATCAAATTTATAAAAAGCATATTATTTATACTTTATTTGAACGTCAACTGCAAGTCATATAAATTAGACGACATGGACCTGGTAAATAAAATATTATACTAGAAGTCTTTATTAACACAGCATTCGGGGCACACGTAAGTTGAATGTTCGGTACAAATAAGTTGCACACAGGTAGCACAACCCTTTTTTGACTTCCTATTTTTTCTTCGAGGACAGAATGCACAAATACCGGCGGTTTCAACATTTCGTTTGATTCTTGAGGAGCCTTCAACTCCTGTTATTTGGCTAATAGTCCAGTCAAATTGTGTTTTTCGGAGGAAAATTTTGGGGTAGTTTTGATTTCTTCCATTTTATATGTTTTTTGGGGTGCTGAATCCGAATCTGAGGTTTGTTAACAAAATTTCGTGACGCAACATTGAAGAAAATGCAAAAAAAGGTAAAAATTTTCATTTTTTGGCGGTTTTTTGCTTATAACTCGGAAACTATCAACTTTTCGTATATAACCTTATTTATCAAAATTAAAGTACATAAAATTTCCTACAAATTTCACTATTTAGGTTTTTTTCTCCGACGGACCGTTTGGGCTCAAGCGCTATTTGAAAATTGGCGTATTTCGGCTGTCTCCACAAAAATCCACTTTTCCACTCCAAAATTCTAATTTATTATTAATGGCTGTCAATTAGTGAATTCCTCCCAGTTCTCTGCACATACATTATTTAGATCGTATATGTAGAGGTACAGGTAATTTTTTCAAAAATAAAATAATGTTCAAGTTATTTAAAGAAGTCCGAAATTGTACAAATTAGTTGTAATTGTTACAAAAAAGTTGAAATTCCAAAGAAAAATCTTGAAAAATTATTACATTTTATTATATTGTATTACAATACATATGATCATATATTACATTATTATATGAGCCGTTGTCGTTCAGAGGGTCCTGGCTGAGGTTCTTCGAAGGCGGCGAGTCCTGGCACAGGTTCGGGTTGTTCTGTCGTCAGAGTCAGAGCTTGTTCATCTGGAAAATGAAAGAGGTGGTGAGAAAACAACAACTTGTGATCATATCTTAAGGAGAGATGAGTGATTACGAAATAGATTGTGAGATTAGACATACCTTCCGCATCATGTAAGCTTATTTCTTCAGTCTGTTCTTCAGTCTGTACCCATGACGTGAAAGGTGCTGTATCCGTCGATTGTATGTACATTAAAATCAGCATTATCGTACACCTGCTGTGAAAAGCATGGCTGGTTGACTTTCAGCGGATCGCTGCTGACAGCTGATGCTTCCAGGTGGACAGCCTTTGTGTAAGTCGAACAAAATCCCAATGAGGAAACCACATCGGCAAATTTCCTTGAGCCGTACTTCTTGTACAGAAACACTGCCAACCCTACGAGGACTGGTGAAACGAATGATCTGGGCCTCACTGCTGCTACAAGACTATGAGCCAGTGCTGTGTTCTTCTTCTTCCACATATCATGGTCCCCACGTTTTTTGTTTAGTACAACTGTTTCCATAAATGTACGGAGACTTTCAGGAATGAGTTCATCATTTCCTTCCAAAAATTTATCAGGTGAGGGGTACTGTTCTGTCTCATAAACCTGGCTCCGGGTATTCTCAACAACAATTGCAGCAGCCGTCTTAATAATCCAGAGTCTTTCCTCTTGTTCATTTTTTAACGCCTGCTGGTACCAAGCATCATTTAAAATTTTATACCCTGTGTTTTTGAAACACACTACGAGCTTCTTGTTTGGAGAAAAGGTCATTATTATATCGCTTCCATATTTGAGTAGATGAGCTTTAACTGTCTTTATGTCAGGACGATAATCACCCTTGATTTGGTCCACCAACTCGTCTAGCGTAAACTGACATTCTCCATCACTATTCTCAAGATAAGTGTAGACATATTCCATTGCTGCTTCAACATGATTGGCGAATGGACCCCTTTTTCCCTTCTCTTGAATTTTTGGGCGATTGTACAATTTTCTCATGCATAAACTATGATACTGACAATCAGAAACCACCAAGTCTGAGACAGGCAAAAGACGTTTAATTATGGCTTGTCCATACTCATCACCACGTTCTTCTACCCTTTTTATGATAGTTTCCTTGACTTTCAAAATTCGAACCTGATACACAATATTACGATTGGTTTTCTTTTTTCTTTGTTGTTCTATAAAGTCAGGTGTTATGACGAGGCCACACATAAAACAATGAGTTTTGAAATTGCAATGCGCTTCTGTAGAACGTCTTTTGACTTGCTCTCTACTCTGCTCCGCCTTCTTCAAATTAGCTGCAATCATTCTTTTATTAATGTAGTTTGTACGACATCGCTCATGAACATCAACTGCAGATTTTCCACGTAGCTGAACATGCTCACAATCCTTCCTCTTCTTGCTTGACTCGATAAACGTTTTCAAACCTCTTTGCCGCACCGTTATCACCTTCTCTACGTTATTATCCAGCACTTCATCACAAATTAAAACACACATTTGAAAGCCATTTTTAACACTACGCGTAAATATAACTTTTGAATCGTGTTGTCGTTGGATTCTAACACTGAACTACTTATTTCCTTCGCACTGCCACTGGTAGGAATCGGATAACCGGCGTTTTTATTTTTTATTTATTTTTTTTGGGGGGGGGAGGGGAGGAAGCCTCGTGAACAATATGAAGGGACTTGAGACTGGGTCAACACCCCCTATATCGGATATAGGGGGTGTTGATTGGGTACGCATGTACACGGTGACGTAGTTGGCCTTGAATCGTCTGTGAAGTAATCGAATGGAAGAGGGCTTTTAAACCAAACGGGGCAGTTATAAAATCATTTGGTGAGGCTCGCCGAGAATAAATAACATGAAAAGACGTACAAGACGGAATTATATTTGCACAGAATTTAAATACAATGTGATTTTGAAAATCCTACATTGTATTGGAAGGAGGAATTAAATGAGAGCCTTTAATGGTAAGTTTTGGAGTGTAAAAAGTGGGTTTTTGCGGAGCCAGCCGAAATACGCCAATTTTCAAATAGCTCTTGAGCCCAAACGGTCCGTCGGAGAAACAAACCTAAATAGTGAAATTTGTAGGAAATTTTATGTACTTTAATTTTGATAAATAAGGTTATATACGAAAAGTTGATAGTTTCCGAGTTATAAGCAAAAAACCGCCAAAAAATGAAAATTTTCACCTTTTTTTGCATTTTTTTCAATGTTGCGTCACGAAATTTTGTTAACAAACCTTAGATTCGGATTCAGCACCCCAAAAAACATATAAAATGGAAGAAATCAAAACTACCCCAAAATTTTCCCCCGAGGGCCCTTTTTGAGCACAAATTGACTGGACTATAATTGCACTTCGCAATGCGGGTGACAAGTTTGGAACTGAATACCGGGTCACCAGTTCCAAAGCTAATTCCTTCAAGAAGGCTCGTCTAGCCATCGTATTGTTTGTATTTGCAGTATATATAATTTGGCTGTTGATACCACCAATGTTCATGGTCGAAATAAATAATGTCAATGGCCATCTGCAACTTATTCTCGAAACAGAGTACTCATCTTTGAGTTGTAGTAACCAAATTACCCCTGGGTCATCCTGTATCACTGCGCGGGCGTGGGTGTTTTTCCCGCCATTTTGGAAGGAACTTTTTACGGAAAGGCGCTGTTGTTGAGGGTACGCGGAGTTTTTTTGGAGTGAAACTTCCCACCCTTATAGGGGGGTGCGCGGGGTTTTTACGGGAGAGGAGTGACCGAGGGCCGTTGGAGGAAGATTTGATCTGTTAAGAAGGGGTTTTGGTCCCCGGCGTCCAGGCCTACTAAAACATGACTGCGTTATGCAGTTTCCATCGTCATAAGCAACCGTCATCTAGTCTGTGATAGCCCTCCTTCAGAACGCGACGCTCAGCAACCGACATCTTTTGTATCACCGGGAGTCTGAGATAGCCAGCCTTCAGAACGCGACGCTCAGCATCCGTCATCTAGATTGTGTCACCGGGAGTCTGAGATAGCCAGCCGTCAGAACGCGACGCTCAGCAACCATCATCTAGATTTGTGTCACCGGGAGTCTGAGATAGCCAGCCTTCAGAACGCGACGCTCAGCATCCGTCATCTATATTTGTGTCATCGAGTCGGTGAGATCTTTGCCAATTTTTTATCATTGTGGATCCATTCTAATCAATGAGATGAAACTTGATGTTTTAACTATTTTAATTTAAGCTAATCTAGAAGTGATATGATTTTTATGTAGGTCACAATGCTTACTCACGTTTTTTTTGGCCTCATACCTATCTCACAGTCATTATTTTCTTTTATTTTGGGGCATTTTGTTGCCTGTGGGTATCATTGGGCATCTTAGGTTTACATCTCTGGAGTATATATATCGTATAACCCGTGACCAAAGAATTCAAGTGTTATTTTATTTCATGTGCTGTTGCAATTTTAATACCTAAGGGTATTCATGTGTTATTAGGTATTATTTAGTTTGTCGAGTGTTGTCATGTTCTTCTGTATTTTATCATTGGGCTGTGGGTTTGCTCAGCTTAATCAAATTTTGTTTAAATTTAAAATTTTGTGTATCAAAAAAAAAAAAAAAAAATTTTTTTTATTGCTTGTTGTTATTAAACTCCAGAGGCTTTTCCCTCTGTTTTTTTTTCTACACCGAATTGTGTCTCCGAAGAGTGTTGATTTCCCTAATGCTAGCATAGTGACTCCCTTACTTATTTTGTCAAAAATTTTGTAAGCATTTGGCCATGTGCCTCAGTTGTGGAACTAGTCAGTTATTGATCGGTGACGGTTTGTGTCTGCAGCTCATTCTTGTCCTTAGGTGCTCTCTCACATCTCTGTATTCTTTTGCTCATGAGTATTTGTTGGACAGATGTTTTGTTTGCAAGTATTTCTGGTCAGGGTATTCAGAGGGTGAGATTCCCTACTTTCAATTTGACAGTTCGCCTTGAGTTCTTGGTAGTAATCCCAGCGTAAATGTCCTTATAATGCATTTTTGTTTTCAATTACTTATCCCTATGCTGGCATAAATCTTAAGGTGAACTACTCTTCCTTAATTATGTCATGGTATGCATACCCCCACCGATTAAGTCCTCACTGTGTATATATTTTATTTTTTATATATTCTATTCCTTTCAGCGCATGATTGCGATTTTTATTATTATATATATGTCTATTTTTATGTTATGTGTTATTATCTATGATATTCTACTCATTTTTATTCGTATTCCCTTATATATCCCAAATTTTAATGTGCAATGTTGTTATATTTTAATCATAATTTAAAATATTTTACACTGTTTAACTTGAAACAGTTATTATGTGGTTGATATAATATCACGCTAAACATTATTGGTCAAATCTTGTCATTCCATGAGATGTAAACATATTCTGCTTTTACTATTTACAGATGCTCAGCTTGGGTCACAAATTGGTTGTTTTGATAATATTGAGGGCTTGTGTTACCTTGTGAGGATTGTGAATTTTTTTTGTG
Source organism: Dolomedes plantarius (assembly GCA_907164885.2). NCBI lineage: Eukaryota > Metazoa > Arthropoda > Arachnida > Araneae > Dolomedidae > Dolomedes > Dolomedes plantarius. The sequence continues at coordinate 139,966,500 of OU015501.1, forward strand.
TGGCTTACCTCATGAATTTGTTTCTATTTGTGTTTACTGACTGTGAGGCAGGATCGTAGGTATTCTTCTATTTTATTATTTTACTTTTTTACTTGTGTGTCATCTGGTGGAAATCCAGGCATGGGTTGTGAAGACTCCTTATTTGGGCTTTTGTCTCGTACAATTTTGGGTTGATGAATCTGTGTAGTTAGCTTTTTTTTTACCGTTCATTGTTAGGTGGATATAAAGAATTTTTTTGTGTTAGGTGTAGTGTGACAGGTTTCCCTGATAAGCTATTTTAATTTTCCCCTTTTTATGTGTATATTTTGTCGTTGAACATACCTCGAACCTTTTATTAATCAACCTTTTATTATTCAACTTTTAATCTCAAATTGGAGATTGTGTTTTTTGGAGGGGTCCTTGTGTGGGTGTCCTGGGGATTTTTGTTCCCTGCTTGAGACTCGGAGGAGTAGATGATTAGAAAAATCATTGTTATGATGTCTTGTCTTTTATACATTGCTTATATTTTGAAACTTTTACCTACACCTTAAGAGTTTGACCAGTTGTTAAGATTTTGTTTTATCACATACCATTTATATTCTGAAATAGTGTGTTTTGTTTTAAGATGGTTTGTCACTTTTTTTTTGGTTTCAACATGTGTGTAAAAATTTTTATTGCATAAAAATTTTTTCAATGGGACGGAGGATATTTGTGGTGGTGCTCTTTATTAATTAGCTAATTAATTACAAATCAAGGCTAGTAAGTTTTAGTTTTATCTCTATAATTAGTTGGTAGTTGCTTACTCATCATCAACATGAATATTCTTTAAAATAAAATAATAAAAAATAAAAATTAACTTTGGTTTACTTCAAACTTAAGTCTTAATCTAAGTATTTAACTTGCTCGGAAACCCTGGGCTGTGATAACTTTAAACCCATAAGTCTGGATTTGGTATTAACTTGTTTTAAACTTTTCTTCTTCCTTTTTTTGTTTGTTCTTTTTATCATTAAATGTGTAAAATAATTAAATATATTTAATTATGGCAGATAGAAGCTAATTTTATTAACTATCTTGCTATTGTTAATTTCCTGTATCTCTTTATATCTTAGCGTTAGTGTTCTGTCAAACTCTGTTAAACTTTAATTTCGGGTCAGCCTGAATTTAATTAAATTTCTCGCAATGATGTAATTTTAATTCGTTAATGATTAAGAAGTTCATTTGTGTGTCATAAGCGCCTTGTACTAATAAGCTTTTGGGGTGCTGTGTTTTTTTTTTCTCTCGCTGCGGTATCCTTCGTCACGGGTATGATGTTCAAAATCCATGTTTTCTTTAAGTGAATAAGTGTATTTTATCTATTATTTAATTCACTATTTTGTTTTAAATTTGTATAACGGCCTATTGTAATATTAGAATATCCTATGTTTTTACTTTGTAATCATTAACGTGGTAAAATCCAGCAGTAATTTGCCGTTTTAATGTATTGTCGGCAATTTCTGGTAAATTTCTCACCGACTCAGCTTCAATCACGAATCTCCCCAATTTTGGCTACTTTTTAAGCAATTCTGTTCGTTTTTGCGATCTATTTTTAGCCCAGCTCCCTGACCCGGCCGGGGTCAGCGAAGAAGGGGGTGTTCGCTGGACACCTGTTCCTGGGTCATCCTGTATCACTGCGCGGGCGTGGGTGTTTTTCCCGCCATTTTGGAAGGAACTTTTTACGGAAAGGCGCTGTTGTTGAGGGTACGCGGAGTTTTTTTGGAGTGAAACTTCCCACCCTTATAGGGGGGTGCGCGGGGTTTTTACGGGAGAGGAGTGACCGAGGGCCGTTGGAGGAAGATTTGATCTGTTAAGAAGGGGTTTTGGTCCCCGGCGTCCAGGCCTACTAAAACATGACTGCGTTATGCAGTTTCCATCGTCATAAGCAACCGTCATCTAGTCTGTGATAGCCCTCCTTCAGAACGCGACGCTCAGCAACCGACATCTTTTGTATCACCGGGAGTCTGAGATAGCCAGCCTTCAGAACGCGACGCTCAGCATCCGTCATCTAGATTGTGTCACCGGGAGTCTGAGATAGCCAGCCGTCAGAACGCGACGCTCAGCAACCATCATCTAGATTTGTGTCACCGGGAGTCTGAGATAGCCAGCCTTCAGAACGCGACGCTCAGCATCCGTCATCTATATTTGTGTCATCGAGTCGGTGAGATCTTTGCCAATTTTTTATCATTGTGGATCCATTCTAATCAATGAGATGAAACTTGATGTTTTAACTATTTTAATTTAAGCTAATCTAGAAGTGATATGATTTTTATGTAGGTCACAATGCTTACTCACGTTTTTTTTTTGTTAGCCGTTGAGGCTTAAATTTAAAAGTTACATATATATATAATGTTTGGGGGATACTTAAAATGTTGTGATCGTTTTGTTTAAAATAACTTCTCATACTCCTAATAATGAATAAATGTATTATTTTTTACCTGTCATTTGTGTCTGTCAATTATTTGTTTCTCCCTCACACGTATCAGAACATGACTGAACTTGGGTTGTCCTTTGGACCACAACGCGATCTACTTTAATCACACTAGTTGTTTTTTTTTAAGTGCTCATTATGTAACTTCATAACTTGTGTAATCATTACCTTAAACTTAATAGGGGGTAATTTGGTTACAAGCCTCAGGGTATCGAGTGAAATAATCAGTAATTACAATAATGAACTTATTTCCTTTATTGGAAGTAATTAAGGGACCCACGGCATCAAAAGAGCATTTTTGAAAAGGCCTGGATGGAACAGGAATTTGTTGAAGAGGAGCCATCTGATTCTTACATAAACCTCTACGTGCAATACATGAATGACATGACTTAACATAATTTTTGACAATACGATACAGACCAACCCAATAAAAATTTTCTTTAACCCTGTGCAATGTTCGAGAAAGGCCAGGATGGGCAACCGTGTGGTTGTCATGACATAATTTTAAAACTTCAGATATTAAGGAATGAGGAACAACTAGCTTAGGACTATCATTATGAAGAGATTGAATACGTGTTTTACACACAAGTAGACCATTAAACATAAAATATTTAGGAGAAGTGGGTGGGAATTTAGAATTAGAGTTTAGCATATTAACAATTTTCTTACAGTGATGGTCTGACTTCTGTTGAAGAATTAAATCATCAGTTGAATACGAATTTAAATTAAATGTTAAGGGTTGCACTTCAAGAGTGTTGACATTTCTGGACAAGTAGTCTGCGACCAAGTTTTGCTTACCAGGCTTATGTACAATAGTATATGAATATTGTTGCAGGGCAATAATCCAACGAGCTATTCTGGAAGTAGGGTCTTTTAATTTGAACAACTGAGAAAGGGATCTCTGATCACAGAATAAAATGAAGTGTTGACCATATAAATATTGCTTGAAATGATTAATGGCAAAAACAATGGCAAGGGCCTCCTTCTCGACAGTGGAATAATTACACTCAGCAGGATTTAATTTTCGGGAGGCATAAGAAACAGGCTGGGAAACACCAGAAGGTCCCTCTTGCATTAAAACTGCACCCAAGGCATAATTACTAGCATCAGTATTTAAGGTGAAGGGCTTATTAAAATCGGGTAAAAGTAAAAATGGCTCCTTAATGATGTAATCCTAAAGAGTTTCAAAAGCTTCCTGATGTTCAGATTGCCAATTAAATTTTACTTTATCCTTAGTTAAATTAGTGAGGGGTAGGGCAGTCTTAGAATAATTTGGAATAAATTTTCTATAAAACCCTGTTAATCCTAGAAAGGACCTGATTCCCTTTTTTGAATTTGGGGGAGCGGCATCTTTAATAGCACTGATATTTTTAGGGTCTGGTAGGACTCTACCTTCCGTTATCCTATGACCTAAGAAAGTAATCTCCTTACTAATTAATTTACACTTCTTTGGCTTAAGCTTGAGGTTAGCCTCCTGTAGTCTCTTAAAGACAATTTCTAACCTCTCGAGATGTTCTTCGAAGGTGGATGAGGCTACAATGATGTCATCAATGTACACAAAAATTGATAAGTCTGATAAACCCGCCAAAACAAGTGACATCAGCCTCTGAAAGGAACTACTGGCATTACGGAGACCAAAAGGAAGACGGTTAAACTGATAGAGATTATCTTCAGTGGCAATAGCTGTGAGATGAGCATCATCAGGATGCATCAACATCTGGTGAAAACCTGAGGTCAGGTCAAGAGTTGAAAAAATTTTAGCCTCACCAAGTTTGTCTATCATTTCACTCATCTGAGGTAAAGGGAAGTTATCGGGGATTGTTTTTGCATTAATCTTCCTTAAATCTGCTACCAAGCGGAACGACGAATCTGCCTTCTTCACCAACAGGACAGGAGCAGCATAACTAGAAGTCGAGGGAACAATTATACCCGCCTCTAGGAGTGTATTAATCTGGGACCTCATTTCCGACTTTAAACTAAACGGTACTCTATAGGGCTTTGAACGAACAGGGATATAATCAGTTAAATTAATGCGATGCTTAATAATGTCACACGAGCCAAGATCTTTAAGAGATTTAGCAAAAACAGTCTGATATTTCTTAATTAATTTAGCAGTTAATTCTCTCTCATTACTCTCTAAGTGTGACAAATCAAGTTCTCCTCCAAATGAATCGAAGTCAACTATCTCATCCTCAAAGCTAAGGGTATTGACCGAGCAATCATTAGAATCAAGTTGCATAGGTGAGACAATAGCTAATTTTATCTTTTTGTTTAAGGTAATATTTTTATTAGACACATTAATAATTTGGACTAAACAAGATAAATCATCACTCACAACGGAAGCTGATCTTGCAACAACAAAGGTATCAAAATTCAACTTACTATTTGGTTCAACCAGAACAAGGTCACCAGGTTTAAATTTAGAAGAATCAGGCAGTTTAATACTCACTCTGGTCTCAGAGTTAGATTGTAGCTTTAATTTTGTAGGTAGAAAGCCAAAAATAGAACTACACTCATGGGAAATTGAACTATCCGAAGTATTTAAGTTAATGTTTACATCAGTATTATTTGAATTTAGATTATTATTAGAGTTTAGAGGCAACAAATTTGGATTCCAAGATATGGAGATATCTGGATTAGACAACACAGAATCACCACAGTGTATTTTAAAGTTAAACAGTTGAAGGAAGTCCAATCCTAAAATTAAATCAAAGTTTTGAGACAGTGGGAATTCCGAAATTAAAAAGTTAGAAGTGAATTCATGATTTGCTATGTTTAGGTGACATGTCACAACTTCTGTGACCCTAATATCAACGCCAGTAATGGCCTTCAATACAACATGAGGAGAAGGTTTAACATGACAAACAGAATAATTTACAAAATTTTTAGAGATTACACTTATCGAAGCTCCAGAATCAACTAAACCACGAAGCTGCCTGCCCTCAACAAACACAGGAATGATGGGCAAGTTAAACATATATTGAGGTACAAACACAGGATCCGGCATGGGCTGTGAGGAAACTAGTGGATCACAAACACTGTCTCCACCCTCTAAGGGTTTAAAGACCCCTGATTACCTGCGCCATTACTGTCCTGAGAGTTCGAATTTACATGGGGAATATTTTGCATGTCACGCTTCTTCTTAAAACACTCGCGGGAGGAGTGGCCAAGTCTGTGGCAATAAAAACAAGTAATATTTCTTTGGGAGGCTCTCCTGTCGTTAACCGGGGCTCTAACATTTGACATACTGTCAACCCTGACAGTCAAAACTTCTAATTTTTCTGTTAACGACATTAAAGACTTGGTGAAAGTCTCTGTCGTGTCCTTAATGAGTTTAGTTAGGTCCCCTAGATTCTGCCTTTCCACGGAAGCTGAATTGGCTGACTGGGCTTCCATAAAAGGATTGAAAGTACCAGGTCCAACCATTGCATTGACATGGGGGGCAGTAACATTTAACGCTTGTTCTACTCTAGAAGCTAACAAGGTGGCTTCTTCTAAGGTTTGTGGGTTGGTAATTATGATTTGGTGTTTTATTTGGGGCCTAAGGCCTGTTACAAATTGAGACAAAAGAAGCGACTTTTTAAAATCCTGAGTAACCTGACCAGAAGTGATGACTCCGGTCAGGGCACTCGACACCACGCCTTGCAGCCGGATAGCGAAATCTGCTACAGTTTCATTTGGGATTTGAATGCAATAATTTATAGCAGTCATGGCCTCAGCCAAAGACCTGCTCTGCGTGAATTGCTTAACGAAGTGGCTCTTTAACTCCTCTAAAGTAGTTATGTTAAGTTCCTTGAGGGACGACTCATAAAAGGTTTTAGCAGGCCCCGCTAATTTGAGTAACACAATAGCGACCTTTTGGTTCTCTGACCAATTAGCTAACGAGGCCACCTGGCCAAAATATTGAAAAAAATCTACCGCGTTACTTCCAACCAATGTGGGTACGGTAGAAAAAAATTGCAGATTGGGGACAGGTGAAGGACCTGACACAGCCTGGGATTCTTTGTCTTGAGACCCGGGGAAAGACATGATTAAAACAAAATTTGGTCACCCCTAGCACACATAAAACCAATTACCATGAGAAGTAAAAATAAACAAAAACATGTATATATAAGTTGCCAATATTTGCTTCATTTCTCACACATAAACATGACTGTTACCGCAAGGCACCATTTGTAGTAACCAAATTACCCCCTATTAAGTTTAAGGTAATGATTACACAAGTTATGAAGTTACATAATGAGCACTTAAAAAAAAACAACTAGTGTGATTAAAGTAGATCGCGTTGTGGTCCAAAGGACAACCCAAGTTCAGTCATGTTCTGATACGTGTGAGGGAGAAACAAATAATTGACAGACACAAATGACAGGTAAAAAAATAATACATTTATTCATTATTAGGAGTATGAGAAGTTATTTTAAACAAAACGATCACAACATTTTAAGTATCCCCCAAACATTATATATATATGTAACTTTTAAATTTAAGCCTCAACGGCTAACAAAAAAAAAACGTGAGTAAGCATTGTGACCTACATAAAAATCATATCACTTCTAGATTAGCTTAAATTAAAATAGTTAAAACATCAAGTTTCATCTCATTGATTAGAATGGATCCACAATGATAAAAAATTGGCAAAGATCTCACCGACTCGATGACACAAATATAGATGACGGATGCTGAGCGTCGCGTTCTGAAGGCTGGCTATCTCAGACTCCCGGTGACACAAATCTAGATGATGGTTGCTGAGCGTCGCGTTCTGACGGCTGGCTATCTCAGACTCCCGGTGACACAATCTAGATGACGGATGCTGAGCGTCGCGTTCTGAAGGCTGGCTATCTCAGACTCCCGGTGATACAAAAGATGTCGGTTGCTGAGCGTCGCGTTCTGAAGGAGGGCTATCACAGACTAGATGACGGTTGCTTATGACGATGGAAACTGCATAACGCAGTCATGTTTTAGTAGGCCTGGACGCCGGGGACCAAAACCCCTTCTTAACAGATCAAATCTTCCTCCAACGGCCCTCGGTCACTCCTCTCCCGTAAAAACCCCGCGCACCCCCCTATAAGGGTGGGAAGTTTCACTCCAAAAAAACTCCGCGTACCCTCAACAACAGCGCCTTTCCGTAAAAAGTTCCTTCCAAAATGGCGGGAAAAACACCCACGCCCGCGCAGTGATACAGGATGACCCAGGAACAGGTGTCCAGCGAACACCCCCTTCTTCGCTGACCCCGGCCGGGTCAGGGAGCTGGGCTAAAAATAGATCGCAAAAACGAACAGAATTGCTTAAAAAGTAGCCAAAATTGGGGAGATTCGTGATTGAAGCTGAGTCGGTGAGAAATTTACCAGAAATTGCCGACAATACATTAAAACGGCAAATTACTGCTGGATTTTACCACGTTAATGATTACAAAGTAAAAACATAGGATATTCTAATATTACAATAGGCCGTTATACAAATTTAAAACAAAATAGTGAATTAAATAATAGATAAAATACACTTATTCACTTAAAGAAAACATGGATTTTGAACATCATACCCGTGACGAAGGATACCGCAGCGAGAGAAAAAAAAAAACACAGCACCCCAAAAGCTTATTAGTACAAGGCGCTTATGACACACAAATGAACTTCTTAATCATTAACGAATTAAAATTACATCATTGCGAGAAATTTAATTAAATTCAGGCTGACCCGAAATTAAAGTTTAACAGAGTTTGACAGAACACTAACGCTAAGATATAAAGAGATACAGGAAATTAACAATAGCAAGATAGTTAATAAAATTAGCTTCTATCTGCCATAATTAAATATATTTAATTATTTTACACATTTAATGATAAAAAGAACAAACAAAAAAAGGAAGAAGAAAAGTTTAAAACAAGTTAATACCAAATCCAGACTTATGGGTTTAAAGTTATCACAGCCCAGGGTTTCCGAGCAAGTTAAATACTTAGATTAAGACTTAAGTTTGAAGTAAACCAAAGTTAATTTTTATTTTTTATTATTTTATTTTAAAGAATATTCATGTTGATGATGAGTAAGCAACTACCAACTAATTATAGAGATAAAACTAAAACTTACTAGCCTTGATTTGTAATTAATTAGCTAATTAATAAAGAGCACCACCACAGAGTTCGTCGAAACCACCTTTCGTGAGATTATAAAAAGTAATAATCTCTGGTTTAGAGAGGACGCCAGAATCTTCATCTATTTTGTTATCATTGTGCAAATAGGAATAAATAAGAACAATTTTGCCTTACTTTGGAATAAAGACATTAAAGTGCCAGGTGACGGAACGCAAACATACTGTTTCGTTCGTCCCTATATTTTGTACTCACAAAAATAGGTGTCACTTCTTTTTTATTTTTTGTTTGTTAGCGCTGCTAGCAAACAAAATTTGCAAATAAAATTAGGTGATAAACGTACTCACATCATAGCGTTATTTATAAAAATAACACAAACGCTGGTGGTCTCTTGGTGAGAAACTCTCTCACGTGATGCAAACGCCAGTGGTCGCGCGATGAGAGAAATGCTCACACAGTTGACCCCTAAGCAGATAGCAGGCTGTTTGAAGGTCAAACATACCCTGATTCTTATCGGAACTGATAACAGATTGTTTAGGAGATCCTAAAAGTCAGCTAGACAGGGGATGGTGTCCCCAGGATCACTTTCAAATAAGGGTTGCAATTTATATGACAAGCGTGAGAGAAATGCTCATAGCGCGACCAATGACTGGTTAAAAAGTCAATATATATCAAGAAAATATATAAAATGTGTCGTGGAGAAAGGAGATCTACCAGAATTTTACGATTAAAACAGACAGTAAATAGGAAGGATAAAACCTCAGAAATTTACAATAAAATTTATAAAAAATATCACTTTGAAGACAAAATTACGCTCCTGTTAAAAGAAATCGAGTATTCTGAAAATGTGAAAACAATCGTGACAGTTAAACGTTCTTTGATTTATACATTACTTTTAACACAACGCACAATTTTGCCTCCGTTGTTTGCACGTTAGGTTATTTTTAACTTGGCTCCAAATGGATAAGGGACAATTTTGTCTTATAAGTTATAATTATGATGTTTTTAATCTATTTCAGTTTGAATACCTGAAATTTATTATGTCTATTTATATTCACACGTTATGGGGCTTTTATTGTATGCTGCAATCACTTTTTAGAATTATATTTGAGGTCAAAAATAACAATGCAAAATCATGACGTATCACCACAAAACCGCACAATTAGTTTGCCAAACAAAAGTATCCTATGGTATCCTTGTATGCTTTTAGATATGGGTATAATAAATTGTGTTAAATGCATTTTGCGAATATTTCTAGATTTTGCAATATAACTTTCGACAATACCTTCTCAAATTTACAACTAATAATTACAAGATAAAAAGACTTTTTATATACCATGTTTTTAGGGGGGCTGGGGGTGCCTTGGGTGGATTGCAGATCTGTACTGTATATCCGGCAGCCTTCAGCCCCACAGTATTTGAAAATGCATCCGAACTTGGGAAATTAACCCTCTACTGCGTATCCAGGCTCTTGCTACGTAGTGACTGGTCTTCAGGTGTTTTACATGGCCGATACTCGAAAGAGGAGGGGGCCGAGGTGGATTATATAGAATTCCATGTTTTTAAATTTTCTGTTGAATCATATAAACTTGACAATTCTATGTATTAATAAATGCTTTTTAAATTTTTTTTTGATAAATTATCCCATCAACTTGAAAGAAAGTGATGAAATGCGTAATAAAGAGAGCAATTATAAGAAATTTTCAAACATTTATTTATTGAATAACATATATAAACACATTACCCGAATAATTTCGCTATTACGTTAATAGGTTCACAGTTACGTTAATAGATGGCGCCTGTAGTGCAGTTACTTTTGGCTTCAGACGCTACTCGAATTTTTGCTTAATGGATTTTAAAATATGGAATAAAGATGGCTAAAAGTAATAAAATAATGCATTGTCATCGTGTTCTGAGGTATTCTAAAAGTTTCAAATGTCTAGCTATTCGGGAAGTTAGTTAAAAATCGATTGCAAGATTTGTACCAGACAAACCCACAAACACACACACAAACAAGAAAGCAAGTTAATAAAAGCATGGTAAAAAGGGTATCTTACTGAATTTTCCCATGCATTTAACTGATCCTAATGTTTATAACATTAGCAAATTTAAATTTATTTAAAAATATATAAATGTCTGCCCAATCAATGACTTTTTCATTTCCATTTTGCCCAAATGACATTTTTGAAAGGATAGAACCCGTCATATTAGAATACATTTCGGACATTGTTCAAAGATTTTCTTACTTCATAAAATTTTAAAATTTTCTAAATACCAAGCAAGTAGATTTCTTGACTCTCTTCACATATTCTTATATTGAAGCGAAAATAAAAACCTAACCTTAATACATTCTTTATTTCACTCAACTTCATGAAGTTATGATATCTTTCCTCATTTCTAAATGCACACAGTCGCTTGTCAAAGGGTTTAGTTTCAAAAGAGTAATTTTTCAGGATATACATTATAACAAACATTCATATAATTAGTTTTTCCGATGTACATTCTTTTGGTCATACATGAATAACCTAAAATACATTGCAAAAATACGATTAGCCTCGAAATATTTATAGAGAAACTCTCCTTCACATTCGCTAAATCAATTGGCATATTTAAAATATAAATTCCTTTACAAGTTCTATTTTATTAACAACCCTATCTCCAGATATCAGTTTTGTCAACACGTTTGTACATTTCAAATCTTAAAGATTGTTTACTCTAGTTCAAGATAACAGATGAGGAAATAATTGTTAAATATAAAATTTTAGATAAAATCTTATTGCGAGTTTGCACCTAATATACTTCCCACACATACACGACAAAAAATTAAGTTTTAACAATTTGAAGAAAATTAATAATTTTTTTTTTATTTAACCAAAATATTTCATACGTATTTTTCAAAAGAGAGAAAGGTGTTTCACAGAATTTTTCATAAAATTTTGTGGCGTCATTAAATAGGAAATTTTTGCTAGTGACTGTGTATTAATTTATTCATTAAGAAGAGTTCATGAGTTTTCATATGGGAAATTTTCAAGGTGCTGCACAATACATACTGAGGATGTTTCTATCATTAAATTATTTATACCTGAAACATTCCAATAGCTGTTGGAACGTATTCCCAAACTATAGGTACAATGTATATATATAAAACAGTTCCGTAACTGACTGATTGACTGACTGACTGACACACAACGCACAGACCAAACGACTGGACCTAAAGGGCTGAAATTTTGCATAGAGATTTAAGTTTGCATTTAAAATAATAATTTAAGGGTTATAAAATTTATATAACGAGAAAGATCATAAAAATTCCTTTAAAATGAAATATTTTTCGAATATTTTTCTGATTTTTGGTGATTTTTTAAAGATCGATTTTTAGAATTTAATTTATTAAAATGCTGATCACGTGATTTCTTTTTCTGGTACTTTAAATTAATTTATCGTCACGTGCATAACAATGAAATAGACAAAAAATATTTTTTTCTTGCTAATGCGGCAGACGATTGGACATATAAATAATAAAATAATAAAATACAGTAAAAGATATGTTCCTCAAGCTGTACTATATTAACTGCACTACATTCTTTAGTATGTTCTATTAGATTTAATTTGAATATTTTCTTCTACATTATTTTGTCCATATAAATATCCGTTACGATTTTTTTATAAATTTATTTTTCATTTTTCTTTTGCATCAATTGCATACATTGATCGTTGTATTTATTATAAATATATTTTTACATATTTTTGGCATCAATTGCATACATTGACCGTTGTATTTAATTTGAATGTAGTGAAATACGGGTTTTCAGATAGTACATGGATAAAGAAAGAAAAATTTCATTAATGGTCTTGCTCAGTTTTTAAAAAGAACTTTCCAGATGCTTAATTGATCTACATTTTATAATTATCTTTTTGGCTTTCTCTCTTGGAATCTTAGGATTTCCTTCAATCTTACCCATTTTTTAACTCTTGGGATAAAGATCCTTTACTCGGTATATTTTTAAAGTGTTTTATCCATTACGTTCCGTTAAAATTAGTGATCAATACCAACAGAGAATAAAAGACTACTTTTCTATGGGCTTCTTCAGTGATTGTTCAGTTAGGCCTTTTATTTTAAAGCCTCCATATCGAACGATCCAATGAACTCGAAACAGAATTTAATTAGTGAATAACTTAAAATCAAGAAAGTTAGGCTGATGCATGACACTATCCCAGCGTTTAAACCTATAAAATTGGAGCAGAAGAGCGTGGTTATCTGAAATCGAATCTATTAACATGAAATGGAATTTTTTTTTTCGGTTTGAATGTATAAAAAGGATTAAAGACACATTTAAAAATAATACTGTAGTTACGCATTCTATGCATAAGAAATGTAAGGAATGCGAAGTTCTCAGCTTTATAGCGACTCTCAATGGTGAAAAGGAAGCTGCGAGTAAAAGATTCCAAAGCTACGAAGTCAATCCTAATTTCTTAGACAAACGGCATATTAAATAGACCTTTTAGCCTGTCTGCAAACTCTAAGTCTAGGAGAACAAAGTTTGCGTAGGTGATAGAGGAAATTCTCTCTAAAGCATTTTTAGTGATTTTTCAGAGATGCTGGATATAGTTGTGGGGATTTCTGTAGCCAAAAAATATGAGGCACAACGCGAATGGATAGAAAATATCCAAAATATGGCTTGAGTTCTTCAAGATAACGAGAAGAGATAAAGACCATACGTAGGTAATTAAATGAACAAAGAACAACCTATGTCTGTTGATTCAGAAAAATCTTATTGCAAGCAAAATGAGAACGAAACAATGACCACTTTTCCTTTTTCAAATCATTTTTTAAAATTTAGCCGAAATGCTTTGCATAATATTTGCATTTTTATATATTAAATAGGATTAAATTTCTAATATTTAGTGCACAATACTAATAATTTTTCCCAACCATGCAGCAGAATTTATTAAATTATTAAAGATTCTAGCATGTCTCCCTTATTTTTCTGGTATACATTGAGACATTATTTTTTTATTTCCAGTGATAAACGTTGATTTTATCTAAAAGTCCCGGGATTAACTAAATTGTTCAACATAAAAACCTTTGTTTCTTTTGTCACCTCAATACTTTCTGTTGTCAGAGCTAAAAATATCTACCATCGTTTAACTTTCAAATACGGTAATATTCATTGAACTTACGTGTCTATTTACCACTTTTAAAAATATCTATTACGGATAATTAACATTGATACATTTTTCTACGTTTCTTTTTACTCTTGAATAAGCTAACATTTACGGTTATATAAAAAAGTGTATCAAGTAGGTGAATCATGTTTTATCTCTTTTAGTGAATCAAGTTAGGTATTGATTGATAGTTAGTAGCCACTCAAGTAAGGAAAAACACGTAAAATAGATAGTGATGAAGAAATAAATCCCTTTTTCCGACATAGGATAAGACTTTCCTCACTATCTTTGAAATTGAGAGCTCAGTTATTTTTTTATGCTCCCTTTATGTTAGAGATGCTGTAAAAGCCCATCCATAATCCATTTACTTTTAGTGAATATCAAAGGATGTATAAAAAGATTACTATTTTTTATCTTTTTGTATGTATATAGTTATTGAACTGTTTAAAAGCTTTGCATATCAAAGTTAAAATATATGAATGTTTAAAAATGTATAAAAACTTTTTTAATTGTATAATTTTATTCATATTATATTTATTATTGGTTTATTTTATCCATTTATAAGCAAGGCAATTAGTTTGTAGCTAAAACATATCACATTAATTCAAAACTTACAGACATAATTTGCAAGATAATCGGAAATCAGGTTCGAAATTTTACAAAACATTGTTGTAATAGATAATCAATTAATTTTTTCTACATCTTCCATTTTTATCAAGTTACTCGACAAAAGTATTTATTTTTAAATTTTCTTAATAGCTTTTGAATTTTGTAAATTTTTGAACAGTTCTGATTCTTTTTCACGCCATAAAAAATAGAGAATAGTGGAAGATGTAAAGAAACTATCAATCATTTTCAGAATCCTAATAAAAACTTGTAATAGGACATTGTAAATGCAAAAATAATAAAAAAATATTTTTAACATCTATTATTCCATGATATAACATGCAAATTCAATAACAACACAAGGTGGTATTTTATTTTATTTTTAGATTAAAGACACTGCTTTAAGTGACTCATATAAATTTTATCTAATCGTACATACAGTTTGCTGATTTCTTTTCCGTTAGAAGTAACTTTGTATGCATTATGTAACTAAAGCACAGAGGGTAAACCTGATTTTCAAATTTCTTTCAGAGATTTGAAAGAAACGTCTCCATATCATATTATTTTAAAGAATTTAATCTTTTGGAGTACTCTTCCTTCGCGTAAAGAGAATCTTCCTAATTGCATCAGGCATATCATTTCTTTCATTGTGATATTGTCTTTTGGATCGAGGCCAGATCTAATATTTTGACCGTTGGTTTGCCGATGAAATCCTATTGGCATAATTGAATAGCATATTTCATTATTTTTTGTACAAGAGTTCTATACAGACAGATTAGATTAAGTATGTCCGTGAAACAAACTTTCTTTTGTATTGTGTAATAGCATATATCTTAAATTTCCAATTACTCTCCGATACATGTTTTACATACACTCTCAGATATACATATAGAGGTAAAGTAGCGTACCAAACATAATCATTTGGGGTTTCCACAATTTTGAATGAGAATTCTCTGTGAAAATAAATTTATGCCATAATTGGAACAGGGAAAATTGGATGTTAGACAAAAAGATTTAACATATATACTTAACAATAGCTCCCTAACACATAAAACAATCGTTTATTATAATATAAATGGATCCTACCAATATATATTTATTAAAATAGACATGGTATAACTGAGAGAAAACTTTATTTTCTTTAACATTATTCATTTTAAATTTATGAAAATAAAGTTTAATTTAAAAGGCAAGACTTAAGAAACAGGATATAAAATCAGATATTAAATTGTTACAGTTAGGAAAAATTACGGTTATCTCATGGAATACGAATTTTATTGTTCTGAGGTCATACTCGTATAACAGGAACTAAGGCACCACTAGATTATAAGGGAAATATATTACTGGCATTAAACCTAATTCCAGATATGAGAACACAAAAGTATCGTTTATTTGCGAATCATCTTCCAATGAATCATTTGTACTTGCAGTTGATGCATCATCTAAGATGTTATATGAAGAGCTGAGAGAGGTGAGATGCTGAATATATATTTCACAGACTGACATAACGTACACTCAACCCTTTTCTGTATGAATATTTCTTGACTGTTACTAAACTTATTGAAATAATCTGAGTAATCCTAATTTAAAAATGTCCGTACTGTTATATATATATATATATATTGTAAGGCATTCGCCGAATGGTAGCGTAAGACGACGATACAATCAAGTAATATTAAATTAAATGATTTATTTACAGTGCGATGAATTCGATGAAATATTATTTACAACACTGTTGAATACACACTCTAAAACGTGCAGGAAACAAGTTCGAGGACAGGAACGAGTCGACAGGGAGTCGAGTAAATCTTTGCCTCGGATGAGGACTAAATTTTCGGGGACTTAATTTCGACAAGGTGTCGAAAAACTTCGCCTCGCCTGAGGACTTAAAAAGAATCGTAAGCTACGACTTCAAATGTCGGAGTAGCGACCTCTAGATGCAGGTCTGGATGCTGACTCTAATAGCTAGAACTGCTTCTCCTCGAAACAATCGACAGGAAGTCGGAAAGAGCTTTGCCTCGCACGAGGACTTATAAAGAACCATAAGCTACGGCTTTAAAGCCGGGGTAGCGACCTCTAGATGCAGGTCTAGACGCTAACTGATCTTTTTTAGTTCGTAGCGACACAACTCGTAGCTCTAGCGCTGCGATCGCTCGATATTTAAAAGCGTTTTTATTGGCGCCTTTAAAGTGACATCACTTTTCAGAAGTTCGATTGGAGCTTAAGAGTCCTTCGTCAGCACATCAGCTGGTTGCTTTAAGTCACTTAATCTTCCCCGATCATCATCGATCAAGGGGTTGACCGAAACTAAAGTCTTTTGAACTTTACGTCCAAAATCTCAGACCTACTGTCGCCTCGCTTCCAAGCGTGCATTGTCTGGGACGATTGCTTCTGGAGTTGTATTGCCTCTGGATTCTATGGTTGTCTCGTGAATTAATTGAGAGGGTTTTACTATATTGTGAGGATCAATTTTTGATAACTAGTGTATTTGTGTGTGCACATATATCTGTATTTATGTACAGAAAGACTTTTACAGATTTTTGCTACAAAATGGTGCAAATAAATCCGTAAGAAGACGTTAATAGTGTATGACTTTCCTCGTTTTCAGTTTGTCTTTAGACCCATTTAATTGAGAAAATTACTTTAATTTGACTTGCCAATCATATTTTATTAGGTATTTCGAAATTTAAAACGCAGTTGAATGGAATCTAGTTGTTTGCAATGACATACGAATACTTGCTTGACTTTATAAGTTATTATAGTAGTAACATATCCTTAAACTTTAAATAAAACACTTTTTTGCTTAATTTACCTTACAGCTGCTTATTAATGCATAAACGAATAAAGTTTGTCTTCTTATTTTGCTCTAAAATCTCCTAATTATCATAATGCACATTTTATCGTTTCGTTCATACTAAAAGCATTATATTGACCTTCGAAATTCGCGATTCATAGCCTTATTTTACATATTTTTGTTCTACTTATACGATGAAACAATTATTTTATAAATCCATATGACAAGCAACAGAAAGCATTTTATCTATCAAACTTGCATTCAAATTATATCCTTCTCTAATCCTACGAAAAAGCCAGAAATGCAAAAATAAAAAAAATTAGTGTCGTACAATATTAAGAAAAACACGTTTTCATTAAATTCAAGTGTTTCACACTATAAATTGCAGTATCTAAACTGAAATTCAGACATGTAAACTTCTGTATTAACCACTCGCACACAAAATTTGCACTTACATCTTTGTGAAGTTAATACTCGAACCTTTAAATGTTTATCGATTTAATCCTTTTCAGATAATCATTGAAAAATATCAGTCTATGAGATGCCTCAAATATTATTTTTAGAGTTCACATAAAAGCACTTTCTTTTATAACGTTTGCTAGGAATGAGCGAAATGCACATAAAACTGTTAAGTATCTAGTGGAGAATACATAAGGCATGGAAAATAGTCTTAAATTCGGTATAACGTATTTTTTATTCTCGATAAAATGCCTAGCAATTAAATTTTGTGGCACCTCAGTTTTGCTTTATTTTTCTCTTCAGCTAAGCCGAAAAGTACAGAAAAAAAACGTTTTCAGGCTAAGCGTATTTTATTATCCTCACAAAGTCCATGAAAACAAGCTAATATATATGTATACATATAGAATATAAAGAGCGGGGTTCTTCCGTTACTAAGTTACCGCGAAAACAGAACCGAATCATGTGCTTTCTAAACCCACCAAAAGTCATAAAACTTGCTGAAAAAAAATAAAAAAAAATCAACGCCATTACACGGCTCTTCATATGTAGAGAGAGCGGGCGTTTGCACGCTATGCAATTTATTATCAGGTAGGGGAAAACGAATGGTCATAAGATAGATTTTTGACTTGTATACTCAGGTACTGCGGCTTCTGGCAGCTGACGCGCCGTTTGCATGCATTGTTGTTTACACGCCTCTTTTAGGCAAATACATGAGATAGTATAAAAAGCAAGAAATATATTTTCTTTAAACACAATTTAAGCCGTCCCGCCTGCTGATGCAGTAGCAACACAGACTCGACGTGCTATTTGTTACCTCACAATTTTACTAAGAATTAATTAGTGTTAACCGAGACAGTCCGCTCTCGATCGATCAATCACTTCCTATGAAAGTGGACTTCCCCCAACACCTAATATTCGTTTTAATAAGAAACGTGATAAGAAGTTTTATAAGCAGCTGAATTAATATTCCTTGAATTTAAAGAGTCTCTGAAGGTATTGAGCTGATTCTTACATAAAAAAGCTGTTTTAATCAACGCCAGATTCTGTAGTTTATACATTTCATTTTAGAGAGAAATAGAAATTAGAATAGCATTAAATATTAGCCTAGAATATCTTTTTTTCACACTACAAATAGTTTTAATTTTATAAATATTCAACTCTATAGACTTTTAACTTTTATGTGGGTGAATATCCAAAGTTAATTAAATTGATTTTTAACTGCACACACTCCCCCATATATATATACAGATAGAGAGAGAGAGAGTGAGAGAAATATATTCAGTAGCAGTATTACTGGTAAACAATTAGTGGTGTTATAGAATCATCTCTAAGGTAAACACACTGTGAAGCTATACGCCGAACAAATACCTAGACAGTCAAACGAAGTGATACAATCATTAGTCCAAAATCACATGACTAATCAAAGACTGTGATTTTCACTCTTGTTCTGGTTGTTGGAGATAGTTGTATTTATCTGTATATAAAAATAATCGTTGACATTACTTGAAAATATTAAATTTCTTGATATTCGATGGCAACGAGAATTCATAATTATATTTTCAAGACAAAAAAGTCCTTTTCCCCCAAAATGTACTCTAATACACTATTCAGAAAAATATCTTATAACAACTTTGAAACATAAATCCATATTTAACATTTTTAGTATATTCTGCATTGTTGATTCGAGAGATAACATGTACAGTAGCTATCTGTTACGGCATTACTTCGGCAATTGATTGATAACGACAAAACTGAATGATACACGATTTGCCTTCAAATGACGGGGGTGCCTTATCCTTCTCCTTACGGGGTTGGATAGCATGCATCCCAAGAATACGGGCCCGAGAATGAATGAATATATATATATATATATATATATATATATATATATATATATATATATATATATATATATATATATATATATATATATGTATATATATATATATATATATATATATATATATATATATATATATATACATATATATATATACATATATATATATACATATATATATATACATATATATATATATATATATATATATATATATATATATATATATATATATATATATATATATATATATATATATATAACCCCCTTAATGGCCATTCTTACAAAGGGGATATGAAATTTCTCTTTCTCACGAGGGAATCCGAAAAATGGGACCAGTAAGCTAAACGTTAATACATTTTTTAAATATCAACACAGTTAAAACTAGTTCTTCAAAAAAATGTGTTTCTTTCAAATCAATAATAAATTTATGTCAACTGTATGCTTTAATATTTTAAAATTCGGTTACAAAGAAAATATTAATATTGGTATTCAGATGAAAAGTTACCAAAATAAGGAACATTTCATTATGCCTAAAACAAATAACTTGTCTCTAGAAAAATGTTAAAAATAAGTTCCTTTTTTTCTGTTCTTTCTAGATTTCGTTCTTGATTCAGTCATAAAATCACTATTAAATACAGGTAATAAACAAACACAAAATTTTAACGTTGATTTGTCTGTATCTTTAATTCTAAGTAATAACAGACTTGTAGATGTTGTTGGATCTATTATAGAATCCTTTTATTCAGACATTCACAGAGTTTTGTATTGATTTCGTTATTAAGACTACCATTAAGTAACATATAGTATATTTAATTGAAATAGCACATCCATCTAAGCTGTTAAAGCAAATTACTCAAGTCAAGAAGAGAGTAAACTTGATTTATCGTAGCTATTTAATATTAGAGGTAAGCTTCTATAAACGGTAACTAATTCTCATCCGGCAAAGGTTCAAATAACTTCCAAAAGCAGTTGACCGCACAAAAGAAATCGAAGCTAAAATAAAGCTAAAAGGTATCCGAAATTAAATAAAAAGAAAATTGATAACAGAATTTTACAATCACGTGCTAACATATATACACATACTTATCTGTCTATCTGTCTATTTATGTATCAATCTATCAATCTATTTATTTATCTCTCTCTCCCTATATATATATATATATATATATATATATATATATATATATATATATATATATATATATATATATATATATATGTATGTATATATATATAAATATAAGACAAAGTTGAAAATGAAAAACCAGTAAGAGCTCTAAAACTGCTTGCAAGCAGGAACTAAAAACATGAAAAGATAAGTATTAATTAGGTTTTAGACAGCATCTCTTCATCAGCGGTGCCGATACTGTCTAAAAATCAATGGATTGTTTCTGATAAGTATGATCTAAACAATAAACATACTTAGACACCGTACAATCCATAGAATCAGAAGAATTTAATTAATAGTTACTTAATAATAGAACTCCAAGCCTGGCGCTAGACAAAGTGGAAGTTAGGAATATGAAAAAGCAAGAAGACTGACGTCACAAAACTTGCAAGCATAGAGCAAATGAAAACACAAAAGTAGACTTACTATGGAGACTTTGTTATAGGACAAATAAACCTAAATTAAATTAGTTTTTTATTATTACTAAGAGTAATATATTATTATTTATTATTTAATACTATTTTTAGTTAAGAATTTAATTATTATTAATTAATTTAAATTTTTAGCAGTTATTTTCACTAATTTATATTTTAGTTTTTATTACTAATTAATTGCAACAGAACAAGCTATTCATTAAATCTAAAACAACCAATTATGTGCTTGGAAAGACTATCGGGATAATAACTACGTTTTAGCACAACTAACAAGTCTAAATTATGTTATTCCTATTGTCTTTAGAACAAAGCCTATTTATACGTACTAGCTGATTTACAATAATGTTATAAAAACAGATTTATGTAAATAAATTAGGTAATTTTGAAATTTAGCAATATTAAAATCATAATCTGATCTTTTATCATATAAGTAAACTTGCAATGTGAGTTTAATTTAATGTTAATATCTTAAAAGTTTACATTAATATTATTTTGGCTACTTTGTATTAGTTCCAGATTATGAGGGTAAAAATTTAAGGCAATATTGTTATTACTTTTATTAATTCCAATTATATCATCAATACAATTATATCATCATTAAATCAAAAGTAACAATTGATTTAGAATTATCTAATGTTTGTAGTTTTCTAATTAGACTCAAGCTATTATCAATTATACCACAAACACCAGAAGTTATTATTTTATAGATTAATTTAAGGTAATTTAATAAAATAACACTTGCTTTAGTAGCATAAGTGTTGTGACCACAGGTTACTGCTCTAAAAGCAATATGTGTTTTATGAAACTTAGGAACAAAAGTGATATAAGGAAAGAGATAGTTATCTGCTGTTATACCTAGGAGTTTATATTTTGCAATTATTTTCTAAATAATAATACAGGTAGTTTCTCTTAAAGGCTGAAAAAGATCACTATTGTCTAGCTGTTTTTTTAAACAAATGGCAAAATATTTTTTACAAATAATTGCATAATTGTTGGTTGATTTATCCACATAAGTTATTATAAAATATTCTTGTAAGTTTTTTATAGCTTCTTTTAAGTGTTTATAGGAATTATTAAAGAAATTACTATTATTATGTAGTTTAGAATGTGCAAGCTTAAGTAAATTAATTTTCCAATGATTGAAGGCTTCTGTTGGGATAGAACAATTAATAGCCAGGGACGCGCCGTCCATATGGGCAAGGTCGTGCGGCGAACAACGGCACCAAACCATGAAAGGCGCCGTGAAGTTAAATTTAAACATTTTTGAAACTCTATTACAACAAATTTACATAAAACCAAAGATTATTTATCAATACCAGTGGTGAAGTTTTATTATTTGCCATCTACCAATACTGACCAACCAGACCGGTGGTGAAATTATACTACTCCTCTACCTAGTTTTCAGGTTTAAGCTTGCAAAATGTTGGTGTTAAGGCCCCAACTCATGAGGGCTCAACTCATGTATGCCGCAACCTAAGTGAAAAGAGATGTGGCTGGTAGCGTCCCCACTCCAAACTTGAAAAGTGTAGTATATGTTTTTGTGAAGCAATGGCGACCGGAGTGTTCGCTTAGCTCAGTGCTGTGTTTGATAATAAATATTTCTTGTGAGTGAACTTAGTGTTACAGTCTATTTCTTATATAAACTGTGTCTGAGAGTGTAAATTAATATAATCAGTTGGGTTTATTTAAACGCTTTCATGGCCGGTGCAGGTTCATTAATTTTTTTAATTTTGTCGTGAGCGGTGAACCGGTGAGCGTGATCTGCGTGATTTTCTATAAGGATGATTGATTGTGAGAAATCATTTAAAAATAAGGTAAGTGATTAACAAATTAGCTTTACATAAATTTAAGACTACAGGAAAAAAACAAGAAATTCACAAAATATTGAAAATTGAGTTAATACCGTCATCTAGTAGAAAAGTATCTATATTTTTATTATTCAGGCACCTCAGAGTACTGGACAAAGGTACCTCCTTTTGAACTAGGTAATTATTATTTTTTTTTAACATTCCGTCTTTTTGGGGTGGAAAAATTTTCAAGTTTATTGTACATTATTTCTTATAAAAATGAATTTTCCGTTAGAATCGTTTCAAAAACTCAATACAGATACCTTTATTTTATGAATAAAAATTTATTCACTTTATTTTGATACAGGGTTGATAAAAATCAGGATTTTAAAAAATTCAAAAATCAACAATTTTTTTAAAAAAAATTATTATTTTATAATTTTTTAGATAATTTTTAACTGATTTAAATCATCTTAACCCTGTTTTGATACATATAGTGTTTAAGAATCCTTGGAAGTTCTAAACTTTAAAATGGATGTTTCTCGTAATTGATATGTGACATTGCGTCTTTTTCCCCTGTAGTTTTTAATAATAATGCTTTAAAAAAATTACATAGTTTTAATTATGCATTCAGTTTTTCTAATTTTAAATACTTAACTAAATCTGGCGTTATAATATTTCAGTACTGTTATAGCAAAACACGCTATTTGCTTTTTTTACAAAATGTAGGTACTTTTTCACATTAAATAGTCACAAATAGGGTAAGTATAGTGAATTTAGTTGTAAAATATGAAAATTAAAAATCACTATGTACTATTTACGTGACGTTTTAAATTAAAATGGCAAAATACTTATAAGTAAATTTTGTAAAAAAGGCAGATAACATGTTTTGCTATAAATAACAACTGAATTACAAAATTTTATATTTTGAATTTTCTTTAATAATTTTTTATACAAAACAAAAAAACTTTGTGTTTTTTAACTTTCTATTGATTTTATTTAGATGGCCAGAGAAGAAAAAAAGAAATTGTCTGGTTATCAAAACTTGCTTAACAAGTGAAAACTGGAGGAAGACTTGGAGATGAACAATTTAAAAATTACCAACTTTTTTCGGAAGCCCACAGATTTTCAAGACAGTACTGCTACTGAGAAGTTTAACAGTGGTTTTCCAACTCCATCAATATCGAAGTTGCCATCCGAATTAGGAAAACAAGCCAATGACGATCCAATAGATTCAAGTTCTGATACGTTTCACTCGGTACCCTCATGTTCGAGTAAGCAAGACGAATCATCCAAAGACACGTATTCACCTCTCTCTAAAGATCCAGGTCTTTGGCCGAGTATATTATCTCCAGCCCAGGTGGAAGAACTAGTCGAAAAATATCGTATGTATTTTCAAAAGAAAACTATGTATCCTAAAGACAAAAGTGGACGTAAGTTTTCGGATGTATATTTCACTCGAATTCTGTCAAATGGTGAAAAGGTTCAGCGAGATTGGTTACTGTATTTTATCAAGAAAAATGTAGTTTTTTTTGTTTCTGTTGTAAAATATTCAATGACACCAGTAATCCATTGACCTTTAAAAATACTAAATTAAGTAATCAAGACGGTTTTAATGATTGGCATCACTTAAGTGAACATTTGAAAATTCATGAAAAAAGTAAATCTCATTTTCGAAATTTACGTTTCTGGTCAGACTTACAGGAAAGATTAAAAGAGAATCGAACTATAGATTCCGAAATGCAAAATTTATTAAAAAGTGAAACTAAACACTGGCGGAGTGTCATTGGAAGAATAATTTATACAATTCAATTTTTAGCTGAACAAAACTTGACTTTTCGTGGTCCTAGTAATAAATTATTTGAAAGAAATAATGGAAATTTCCTTAAATGTGTAGAAATGATAGCAAAATTTGATCCAGTTGTGTCTGTACATATTAATAGATCTAAAAAAAATATGCCACTTTATCTTGGAGATAAAATTCAAAATGGAGCGATAAAATTATTAAGTGATAATATAAGAAATATTTTAAATGAAGTTAAGAAAACAAAGTACTTTTCTATATTACTTGATTGTACTCCGGATGTAAGCAACCAGGAGCAAATTTCTGTTTGCATTAGATATGTTAATTTAAAAAGCAATGAATTTAGTTTTGAAGAGCGTTTTTTAACATTTCGTCCTGTAAGTGATACAGCAGGTGAAGGTTTAACCAACTTTTTACTCAAAACTTTAGAAGATTATGGTTTAGACATTTATAAGATGCGCGGACAAGGGTACGACAATGGTTCGAATATGAAGGGTAAACATCAAGGTGTACAAAATAAGAATTTTAGACATTAATTCACGAGCAATATTTGTACCTTGCCGTAAACACAGTTTGAACCTTCTTATAAATGATGCTGTAAAATCCAATATGTTCAGTATACATTTTTTCTCACTTGTTCAAGAGTTATATAATTTTTTTTCTCCCTCAACCAATCTGTGTCTGTTTTGAAAAGTAACGTTTCAAATGTAACGTTAAAACCTTTGTCGGATACCAGATGGTCTAGCATAATTAATGCAATAGTCCCTCTAAGATTCCAGATCGGCGAAATTTACGATGCTCTTTACGAAATTTTGTCTGGAACAAATTTCGATAACAGTACAAAACATTTGGCTATTGCTGTAGTTAAAAAATTAAAAATTATGAGTTATTAGCTGCGTTTACATGGACAACAATAATACCCGGGATTTACCCGCTAACAGGGAAATCCTTCGAAGACCGTTTACACGGGGCAACATTTTCGTCCTGCTTTTACCCGTCTTTCCGGAAGTAAAGGCCATCACATGATTCGGCGGAAGTCATCATCATACACCATCATTCCTTGTAAATCACATTGTGGGTTCGATCCCAGCCGGTGTCGTACTTTTCCAAATTCACTTTATTGCTATTTTTAGCTTTCCCCCTTCGAACTCCGCATTTATCTCGTTACGAAGTGTATGGTCCTGGGGAAGGCCTTTTTTTTTCAATTACTGTTCTTTTGACCTCGTATTCTTAAATTATAAAAATAACAACAACAAAATATCATAAAACTTTAAAAATCCAAAAAAAAATTTAAAAACTTACAAAAATATTTTTTGTATTCTTATGATATCTGCTTTTCTGGGCCTCTTAACATTATTACTTTTTCGTTTTCCGTGGATCATTAGTCTTACCTAATTTTTCTTCTAAATTTTCTTAATTTGTAACTATATTTTTTCTCTTAAAATTAACTTTTTTATTTTAATTTAACTTTACTGTTAAATTTGTTTTTCTTTTACCCACGTTATTCTTACCTTAATATTTTAATTCATTACTTAAAATTTTAACTACTGAGCACTCCCACCTTGATTACATATATCTTGCTTGCAGGAGATAAAGTCGACGCGACCAAGGTACTACTCTTCTAAAACACAATTACGTATGCGTCTATTTATTATTTAAATGCAGCACATGCCAGTCGCTGTTGATAATCATGGAACGTTTACGATTTTTTCTGTTGTTTTTAAAAATAAATTAAAAATAAATGTTTTTAAAAAATCATAAATAGATATAAATTAATTTTTATCTGTGAATTCTAAAATAATTAATTTATAAATAAATTTTAATGTTACGTTTAATTATTGATTATACTTATTAATTTTATTAATTTTACCATAACACTTTAAATGAAAATTTTGCATTTTCATTTCAGTGCTAAAAAGCTATGAAAAGAAAGAAGCTATGAAAAAATTAACATAATTAATGCAAATTAATCTCTCTTGCGCGATATTTCCGGGCTGGAGTATTCAAAAGTAACACATCAAAACACATTAAAAACAATCCATTTCATTTACCCAGAAGAAATTTTATTTCTTATTTTACATACCAGATGGCAGTACCAGTCTATTAATGATGTAACTGGGGATGGCTTTTTTTTTAAAATTAGATGTGGCAGAATCAAGAAATAAATGAAATCCTTCGGAAAAAATAGGCACTTTTCCACTGTTTTCTTGAAAATTAAGCGATCGTTAAGTGGTTCTAGATCCCTCCATCGATCATTTGGCTGCATTTTCATGGATTCGGACATGTTCAAATCCGCCATGTTTGTTTACTACTAGCTTCCTGCTTCGAAATGCATCATGGGTAATTAGCAGGTTTTATCCTAGTTCGAAGCAGGGTCGAAATCCACCCTGCATTTTCCCCTATCGTAGGGAAAAAGCAAGAAACGACCCTGCTTTGACCCAGGTTTTTAGCACATGTAAACGGCACTTATGTGTATGTTAGTCTAGTGGTACAGAATACTAAGTAAAGTTGATATTGTTACCAAGATTCTGCAAACAAAAAAATTTAATATTTCGAAGGCTTGCGAAAGTTTGAACTACCTGAATGCCTTTTTAAAGGAATATCGTTCAGATAAAGGGTTTAGTAACATGCTCGTAGATGCCAAAGAATTAGCATCTTGCTTGGAAATAGATGCGAAATTCAAATATTCAGAAATTTTAAGACCACGAAAAGTTAAAAAACAATTATCCTACGAAAGTGAAGATCAGCCAATTGAAAACCCAGAATTAAATTTTAAAATGAATTGTTTCTTTCCAGTGTTAGACATTACTCTTTCATCTTTAATGAAAAATTTGAGCTGTTATCCTCTCATTCTGATGTTTTTATATTTTTGTGGAATATTGAGGATTTTGGGAAGTATTCTGACCAAGACCAATTTAAATTTTGCAGAAAGCTTGATGAAGCTTTAACCGACAAAGACCGAAACGAAACAGATATAGACGGAACAGAACTTTTACATGAATTACAATTTCTACAAAATTGCGATAAAAATGTGACGTAGACTGTAGTAGAAACACTCAATTACATTATGATAAATAATTTAACTCATTCTTTCCCAAACATTACTATTGCATTACGCATATTATTAACTATACCAATTTCTGTAGCTACAGCTGAGAGATGATTCTCAAAATTAAAATTAATTAAGGCTATGTACACATGAGAGCGTTGAAGAAATACAACTGATCAAGTGATTGCGTACACATGCAACGCTTTCGTCTACTAGAAGGCGCGTTTGGAGAGTTCCACGGAGATCGAGTTCCTTTGTGTTGAATTAGACCGTACACATGAGAGCGTTGCAACGCGCGCTCTGGAGCAGTTGACTACTATTTTTTGACAGGCATATTTCTATTTTTTTACAAAGTGCAGAATAAATAAGATATATATGAAATACATGAATTTTTCAAAATGAACTTATGCGAAATTTTCAAATGTTATTATTTTTTTAATTTTTTAAACATTTGAATTAAAATAAGGAGTTTGGTGTTACATGAAAGATACGCGACTTCATGCCCAATATACTAATGTATATTTTTTATTTTATGATTTATGTATTTTATTATTTATCTGATATAGAACCACAAATATACATTCCCTGAGTACATTATAAATTTACATTTCTTTAAATTTTCTCTCCACTTTCTATCTACAGATGATATTTTTTGAATGTAACTGCACACATAACGCACACATGGGTGGTGTTGATAAGTCGGATATGCTACGATTGATCTATGAAAGAGACAGAAAATCAAAAAAGTGGTGGCATAGGCACTTTTTTGCTGTGCTGGAAATAGCATGTGTAAATTAATACATAATATATACCGAAAAACATGAATCAATCTCCCTGTTAGAGTACAAAATTCGTGTAACATTTCTGTCAAATCGAGATCTCTGCAAGCTTTGTGCACAAAGAAAAGTTCAATCAAAACTTCATTCAAAATGCAGCATATGCAATTTTTTTTATGTGTAAATTTAAAAAAAATTGTTTTTTTTAATATAATCAAAGTTAAATTTTCATTATACAGCAACCACCGCATATAGTGATCAGTGGTTATAAGAATCAATATCGCAAAAGCAAAAACAAATGTATTATTTCCATGTTAAAATTTTCGCTTTAAAGAATCAATCCACCGGTTTAGAATCAGCTTACACTATTCGCTTTCCATTCATTTTTCCAAAAAAACCACTTAAACTCTCAAAAGGCACGAATTTCTTTATTTTTTTTTGTTGAAGAAAGACTGATAAGATGGGATGGAATACAGTCGTAAAATGCATACTTCCTTTCTTTGTTATACATAACATAATAATTTCCCCTTAAACGCTTTAGCACAACACTGTCCAGTTAGCTTGACCCGGGGACATCTTTGCCCGTCCGGGTCCGATCTCTTTTTTCTACCTCCCACATCCTGGTTTCGGTTTCCTGGTCCCTGAAACATATAAATCTTCGGTGAAGTGTCCACTAAGGAAAACGTGACACTAGTAGATTCAGCACGTTATCAAACCGTGAAACGTAAGCTAGAAGGTGAATCTTCGTCTGGGACTATTGACATTGAAAGAGGTATAAACAGCCTCCTGAAAACTTCATTACGTCAAACTGCCATAGAAAACTTTTTCTTGCTCCCTTCCTGTAGTTGAAATGTTAAAACTGTTAAGCAGGTATGTTGTAACAATTATTGGATTTTTTTCTTCTCTTAATATAATCATGTGTATCTACTTATAGGTCTAGAAGATTTAAATTGTATTTTTAAAATTATAAAAAATAATTTTAATAAAAGATAATTAACGTAAATTAAAGAGTATTTTATAGTAAATTATCTAATATATGTATATATAGGTGTGTGTGCCTGTCCAAAAACCTAAATTTCGGCTATAAGAATCAACCGCTTATAAGAATCAAAAACAGTGATAACAAACGTGATTCTTATAAGCGGAAATCCCTGTATTTAAAATTGTTCTGCGTTTCATAATAAATAATTATATCATTTTTTAAACATTCTGATTAATTTTCAAAGTTTGAAGATTTTTGTAACCCTATAATACTGGCGGTCTTTAAAGTAACACTTCAATTAACTAGTGGTAATTAATTAAATTTTAAGAAGGTGAGTATTTTTTTTGCATTAATTTGCTAGTTAGTATTGAATTAACATAAATAAAAATTTACGTGAGTTTTCTTTTATTAATTCATAATGTGGTACATAAAGGGTACATAATATAGAAAATGTTTTCATTACTCAATGTGATTGCGAGTTTTTCTTCTGGAGAAATGCTATCCCTTACAACGTTCTCACTAGGAGCCAGGTCATCCTTAACTATTTCTAATAACTCGTCAAAGGATGCAATCGACATTCTTAAATAGCTTAAAAACTTGGGCTCAGGTTTGCTTAGATTCCGGTAAAGAGTTACAAAAGTACCGTGAGTCAATCTGTCATTTAAAATCGGATGTACCCAGTATTTTCTTTGCCTTCGTCTTCGTGCTTTATAACTACGGTACAAAATCCAAACACATGCTGCCTCTTCAACTTCCATAGCTTTACTGGCGGTCAACGTGGCGTTAACGCTACTAGTGTACACATTAGGTTTTTCTAACGCGTGCTTTAACGCGCGTTGCAACGCTCTCATGTGTACATAGCCTAAGGATTGCTTACGATCTAGAATGGGCCAGGAGCGGTTAGAAAATCTTGCTATCATTTCTATAGAGTCTGACTTTTTAAAGCAGCTAGATATTGAAAGTCTTATTAACGAATTTGCCAAAAGTAAAGCTAGAAAAGTGCAATTTCTATAAGATATTTCCGTCTTTTTCCATCAAATATGTCTATTTAAATAAGCGGACAATATAAATATTTTTTTTTACCTTTTGTTTTTTAATAATTTGGAATACATGTTTTATAACTTTAACACTGTTCTTTTGTTACTGTGCAATAAAATTTTTACTTTTTTGTGTGTGTACTTACAGTTTGATTCAAATAAAAAATTAATACGAGCAACAAGTCTGAAGTGTTAGTTCTGTAACAATTACCTACGTTAAATTTTAACGATCATCAAATTATTGTCTTTTTTCAAATCATGTAAAAAGTCAAAGGGCTAACGAAGACAAAAACTTAACGGAGGTTAAAATTTAACGTAATCATACTTTTGGCTCAATAAAGGCGCTTATCAGTATTTCGCACGACGGCGCAGAAGATGCTTGGCACGTCACTGTTAATAGCTATTTTATATATAAATTTATCCAAATCAGCATTTAAGAAACTTTATTATTATTAAAAGTACTAGGTAATCTATATTTAGTTCCTAAATTCATCAACTCACGCAGTGCTAAATTATCAACTAGTTCCAAATTGCCTGTTATTACATGACCATGTGCTGTGTACAACATAACTATTGTATTTGGGCAGATAGCAAAAACAATTTAAATTGATAGATTGAAAAAAAATTTTGGTACCTGATTATAGTTAAATATACATCTACCCAAAGGCTGTGTATATTTAAAGGCACGTTTAATTTTTAATTCTTTTACAGGAAACATATCATGTAGTTTATCAAAAATACTATTGAAATTTATATTATTTAATTTAGGGTTAGTAAAATTAAGTACACAGTAAGTATTATTTGCAATGTTATATTTTTAAATAAGTTTATTTTTAAATGATTAGCTCGTGTTAATAGTAGATCATAAACCAGATGCTGAATATGATAATTCTTTAGTTTAGTACTTAAAAAAAGATGATAAAGATTAATAATATGTTTTTTAACGATAGAAAATATCCAATCTTTTAATTTTTTATGTTTATAATCATTAATAAACCTTTCTTGAAAATTTAATAAAGCATTTTTTTAAGTTACATTCAAAAGTCTTACTTTTATTATTATTTTAACCTCTTTTAGTTCTTTTTGCTGTCTTAGTTTCTTTGATTAGTTGGGGGTAAATAGGAATAGCTGGCACATCAGTAAATTTGAAATTAACAATATTTTTCTGTTTATAAACTTGATTAAGGCCATATGGAAAAATAGTTTTATGATTTTGCTTATATATATATTTTCATAAAATAACGTATCAGAGGGCGATTTAATAATATCAACAATGGAAATAATATTTTAAAAATTATGTTTTTTGAAATGATCAAATTCGATATTTAGTGGTTGACTATTTTTTGTGTTATATTTTTTTATATTAGAATGGTGTAAATTTATTCTAATATGTAGTGGATTAGAAGTTTGTCCTATAAATTCCATATGAAAATATCTGCAGGTAATTTTATGCATGCAATTAAAAGTTTTACAGAATTATTGTTTTTGTGATTTAACTTGAATTTGTGAATTGTTTGCTAGGTGACAAATTTACATAGCTTATTAGAGCATTTATCAAAAACCAATGTCTTTTGCCTGACTTGATAATATTAAAAGGGCACAGAGAAAGAGGAAGATTGGTAACGGTTTGACGATCCATTGATACCCCAATAAGTATCAATGTACCGAGCATTGACATCATTAGTATGACATGCCAATTTTCCAGTCGCTAAAAATTGTTTACTAAAACTCGTGAAAAGATAAGAATAAAGTATAAAGGTTAATTGAACCAACATATTAGGTTAAATATAATAAATATATAAAAAACCAAAGCATATAGCAAGTATAAGAGTAGCATAGTAAAAATCATGAAAATATAAAATTAACTATAATAAAAATGTATGAACCAATTAAACAAATCAATAGAAGATAATCTTGAGTAAAATAAATTATTTCCATCATTTTTATAAATTTAAACTCAAATATATGTATTATAGAATAAATGTTGAAACCAATAAACAAATCAAAAGAATATAACGTTGAATTTCTTGAGTAAAATAGAAAATATATGTAATATAGAATAAATGTTTAAACCAATAAACAAATCATAAGAAGATAATGTTGAATTTCTTGAGTAAAATAAAAAAACATGCACAACTAGGTTAAACCAAATTAAACTAAAGAAGCTCCTAAGCCAAACAAAAGAATATGGGGCTATCAAAATTCCGGCAAAATACATCATCAGTCTCATAACAAATGCAATAATAATAATATGCAAAAATAAATTACTAAAGATAAGGCAATTATTAAACTATTATATTAATTAAGTTAAACAACTAAACCAAGTGTCATACAACAACAGCAAGTCATGTTACAAGAAGACAGAAATTAAACCTAGATATCTACCAAATTTTACTATTTTTAATATTATTTTTAGACATTTTGCAATTTTTATTATAATTTTTTATATTTTAATATTTTTTTTATTTTTTTTACATTTATAATAAACATTATAACAGTAATTAAATAAGTGTGAGATTTTATAAATTTTTTATACATCATTTTTTCTTACATTTTTAACATAATTAGTATATTCGTATTAATAATGAAAGATTAACTGTTTCATACTAAGTATTACTTAAGCTATATACCTTAACATATGAATATAACCACAGCCACAGTGCATAACAAAAAAATACAAGAAAATCACTAACAACATAGGAGATATGTGATTATTAATAAAAATACTCTTAAAAAGGATAATTATAAGAAAAGTTAACAAATAGTTGAAGAACTACTTACTTAATTATACTGCATGTTATAATAGGAAGTTAAATGAAATTAATAATGTTGTGTTAGTGACTAGACAATAGATAAAACAAATTATACACACATACATATATATATATATATATATATATGTATAAATATATATATAGAGAATATATATTTATTTAATTATTTATTTATTTATGTATACATACTAACATACATAGCTACAGAAATTTATCTCAAGTAGCAATACGATAAAAATATATATGAAGCCAAAGAGGTTGCACAAGTTCTACTTTAATATGAGTTATTAAAAGTTTCTTTATAACTTTGTCATTTCTATGAAATATTGTCTTTTGCTATTTGGCAACTCATTTGGAATCAAGATGGAGAGTGATTACAGTCTCAGAAACAATCTTAGAGTAATTAATTAACTAATTACGTCACCCCCCCTCTAAAAATATAACTATTTAATAAAATTAAAACTGAAATACTATATAATGAAATTAATTACAAGTTTTTGTTCCGGTTAAAGCTTTATTTTTATAAATATAAGTTTAGTAGCAATTAAGATATTTTTTAAATATGACGAAAACAAAGCCTCATTAAAATAAAGCCTTTTTTTTGCTTAATAAGAATTTTAACGGGCTTTTAAACGAAAATTATCGCAACACAAAAAAAAGGTTATTTTGATAAAAGGTTACAAAAAAGGATTTGAGTGTTATTCAATTTTGTTTTCACAGTGAAATCGTAAAGAGGCAGAAAAAAAAATTATATTTAAATATTTTTTTCTCTTATCAGAAAGTGTTGAAAATTATTTTAAAATCACCGAGGAATAATGTTTCTGGAGAATAAATTTGCTTCTTTTAGGGGCATGTGAAGAAAACCTATCCCTTAAAAATATTTTAATACTATTTTTGAAGTCACAAAAATAGCATTCTAACGCTTACATCTGTTTATAACTCGTTTTAAAACTGTGTGAACATCATAAATTACAGCAATAATCTTGATGTCACCCTTTTCTGAGAGAGCATTTTTAGAATTCAAGACATTTCTTTACAAGAAATAAATTTCAACTGTGAAAACCCTATGCTAATTGAATGAGTACTTCACTTTCTCTTTGTGCCCCTTTGTCGCTTGAAAAAGAGTAAGTCGAAAAAATATATTATCGTCAATTAAGCACGCGAAAGATAAAAGCTGATTAAAAAAGCTTTATTCTCAACCGATAAATAATTTTGACAATAAAACAAGTTTTGTTTTGATGATACTTTGACAATGAGTCACTGAAGTTTCTAATTAGCACTGTTCCTTTGATGGCGTCGCAAACTATAAACGTTGTGCTTAAACTGATTATTTGAATTGTAAATATTAAATAAAAGATTATTTGCTTTTTAAAGCAAAATTCCTTATTCAAAATACAACAAAGAGAAACTGGTTTCACTAAGAATTGCTCATTAATTAAAATTGCTTTCCCGTTCAAAAAAAAGGACAATTTTTATCATATTTAAAATCCCTTTAAAGCAGGAGAAAGTTATATTCATTATGTTGAATAAAAACGGCATTATCTTTAAACTGAAGGCTTTACAGTATACATGAATAAATAATTGTTTCTAAAAGTAAGATAATAGAAGTTGTCCTTTCATCTTTAGATTAGATAAGACCTTCCGCTGTCATTAAATGGTGCGTTATGAACAATGGAAATCTGTATCTTTCAAACGTTAATTATACTGAACCATAATATACTTATCCATAAAACTTGAAGAATTCAAATGTCCCTACCCTTAAGTTTGTTACACACACACCTATATATATATATATATATATATATATATATATATATATATATATATATATATATATATATATATATATATATATATATATATATATATATGTAATGATAACAATAGGTGTAAGCTCGGGGTGTATTCGTAAATAGGCAAATAACTTGGCCGTTGAAATCATCAGTTTTGCAGTCTTAGCTAAGGCAAATGGAAACTGTGGCGGGGCGAAGCAATGGCCGGGATCTTCAAACATTTTGTATCCATAACGTGCAATCGAAGTAAAGAGTGGCGAGGTAGATGGAGAGGCAATAAAACACCTCAGAACACATCAGGAAAAAGGCAACTGGTTCATACAAAGTCTTTATTTCCGACACTGTCTTGTAGAACATCAATTAGATTTACTCGAACACCTTCCGCGACGCTGGCCCCGCCCGTACAAATTTGACAGTAACTAAAACTCACATCTTTTCTGGCCGTGAGCAAAACACAAAGAACACTGAATCGCGCAATTTTTCTCCCGAGTACGGGTCAATGAAACTTCTAATTTGTCAGAAACGAACACGTGATTAAGTCGCGTCATATGGGGTAATGGTTTTCGAATGTTCGACCCGGTTCGATCTTATATAACTGTTATGTAATGCTCCGCGCGTGGCTTTAGGGGAAAAACTAATAGATTGATATTGGTTGAATATAGGTCGCATCCAAGGTTAAGGGGCGGTATTCTGTTGCGTTAGGATGAAGAATTTGGAAGGGTGTGTTAAATAGTAAAAAGGGGTTTGAAATTTAGTATGTATATATATATATATATATATATATATATATATATATATATATATATATATATATATATATATATATATATATATATATATATATATATATATATATATATATATATATATATATATATATATATATATATATTACGTCAAACTACCGTAGAAAACTTTTTTTTGCTCCCTTCCTGTAGTTGAAATGTTAAAACTGTTAAGCAGGTATGTTGTAACTTGTAACAAATATTGTATTTTTTTCTACTCTTACTATAATCATGTGTATCTACTTATAGGTCTAAAAATTAAGTCTAAAAATTATTATTTTTTATATTTTTAAAACTATAAAAAATAATTTTAATAAAGGATAGTTAATGTAAATTAAAGAGTATTTTATGGTAAATTATCTAATATATGTATATATAGGTGTGTGTGTTCCTGTCCAAAAACTTAAATTTCGGTTATAAGAATCAACCGCTTATAAGAATCAACCGCTTATAAGAATCAAAAACAGTAATAACAAACGTGATTCTTATAAGCGGAAATCACTGTATATATATATAGGGTAACTCTAGGATAGATGGCCATAGAGGAGAGATGGCCAGTCTAAATATTCCCAAAACTTGATCATAAATGGCAGTTTAAACTTTTCTCGTAGGAATTGTTCAACGAGTTCATTCATTGCGAGGTACAGCTGTGTTTTAATTTTATAAAAAGTAAAAGAAATTTTAATGTTTATTTAATTTAGTGGTTGAATATTTTTGTTGAGTTAGGTATCTGAATGTTTTGCAATACGTACGGTACATTTTTTATTTAATTTACGGACTTTTAAGGCACGTATATAATCCAATCTTTGCTTCTAAGCCTAAAACAAAGACGTACAATGGTGGAGTGATGCTTTAAATTGGGTGGCCATCTGTCCTTCAATTTCAGGATAGATGGCCACATAAAAGCGAGGAGAGATGACCACATTTAATCAATATTTAAAAATTATGCGGAGTGAGGATTTTAACTAAATATAATTATATTGAAAATAATTATATAACTTTTATATTTATAATTATATTATATGCACCAGTTCCTAATGTAACCATGACAAAAACAGTTAGAAAACGTACCAAACAGATAGCTATGCTTTGACATCACCAGAAAATATTGACAAATGTCGAAAACTTTCATCCCAGAAACAGGTTAAGTTGATAAATAAGCTTAAAACCAGTAAAAAGCCTAAAATAAACGCGAGAAAGAAACAAAAACACGACACGTCTAGTAGCGAAGAAGATGGTATACATTTCAAATTATCAGATTCTACAGATTCCGAGGGAATAGAATTCGATGAGGATCAGTGTGTATGTTGGGTAGAAGAATACAATACCATAACCACAAAGGATGACTGGATAAAATGTATAAGGTGCCTGAAGTGGTTCCATGAAACGTGTACAAACTATCAAGACCTTTGCCAAAAATGTGGTAAAATTTTACGAAAAGTGAAGGTTTGAAATTATACTTCAAATGTTGTTTATTCGAATTTAATTTCAAACTATGTTTCCCACTTTTTGTTCTCAATGTTTAATTATTTTTTGCCCAAAATATGATGAGTGTATGTATAAGAATTTTAAATATGCATAAATATTTCTTGTGTTTGTATTCTAAGAATTTTTATTTTAATTTTTAAAAACTATGGCCATCTATCCTAGAGTTACCCTATATATATACATATATATATATATATATATATATATATATATATATATATATATATATATATATATATATATATATATATATATATATAATATATGTATATGTATATGTATATATATATATATATATATATATGTATATGTATATATATATATATATATATATATATATATATATATATATATATATATATATATATATATTTATAGATTATTAAACTAACTCTCTAACTTAATTTTACCCTTTAATTTCTAATTTTACTAATTCCTGTTAAACTTACATACATTTTTATATCTACCCTTTGGCGAACTCCAAGCTAAATATTAGGCAAATATAATTGTGGAAAATAGCTAGCTTGGCTTGCAGTGTTAGATAGCGGAGCAATTCACTTATATGGTCTTAAAGAGAGCGAAATTTGATAAATAATCACAATCTTGACCACAAGTAAAGTTCAATTTCAAGAATTTCGGGGTGTTACCTGATATATGTAATTGCCTTCCTACTTTTACACTCTTCAGATTGACTTCCGGATCTCTGGCGTAGGGTAGACCCCAAATATCTCTCTCCCAGAACAGCGTAAAAATATGTTGTTAAATATATGAACTGCACTTTTAATGAGTTTTGCCCACTCGTGCCGCCTGCGACTACAATTTTAAGATCTGCTTAAAAAACTGCTGTAACAGAGAAATTTTCCGCATGGTCAGCGTCCTCAGTATAAAAAATATTGAATTCTATGGTAGTTTAGTTTCATGTTAGTTTTGGTTTTTAAATTGATTGGAAGGAATATTTCACAAAGTTGGCATTGAAAATTCATTTTAGAGACATATCACTTTACAATAATTGCTTTGTGACTAATATTTTTCTTAGGAAGTACTATGCTTCTATTTTATTATCATACAAAAACTACTTCAGTTTATGTATTTAAAAATATCCGTATTAAGAAAAAAATGTACATTTTATGTTATGCTGTTACTATTGAATCCTTTGTTTCGTTTTCAAATTGTTTCAGGATTGACTCCTGGACAAATATTTTTCCGGCTTTTAATTATCAGTAAATTGTACAATTTAATTTAATTATCAAAATTAAAATATTTTCTATAAATAAATTAGATATTTAATTAATTTTAAGTATTGATTTTCTTACTGCTGTTTTATTAAGTAGTTCCTCGTATGATTAATTATAAAACTTAGGTTAATTCAGCTCTGATTGTAAAGAAAATAGCTGTTTCCAACACATTTTTTTCTCTCTTTTTATTGCTGAAGTATGTCTCTCGGCAAATAAAATTTGAGACCAGTAATGAAAATTTTCTCTCATTATTTGCCATAAAAAGGGATTATTTTGATATTTTTTACTTAATTGGCAATTAATTTTTTAAATATTTTTGACAACTGAGGCAACTTATCGTAAGTATAAATTTCTTTTTTTATGTATTTAACATACTGACATTCATAACCATGAAATAAAAAGTATCTGCAAATACATTACAATTTATTATTTTAATAAATTTTATAAACCTGAATAAATAATTCCAATGTTACAAATTCTCTTTTTATTATAACAGAAATAGTTCTACATTCAGTTTCATTCTTCATTCATAAAATTATGTAGAGGCAGTTATGTATGACCGCATTTAAATGTTCAGTTGTCGGTGCGTGCGAAAAATGCAGGGCAACACTAACTATATATATATTTTAGTTATTTTTTCTCTGATTTTAGGTTTACGGAAATTTCTTGGTTGCTAAAGTTAAAGTAACTCGTGCTTCAAAAAGATTTTTCATTTCTTTTTCAGTCCATTTTGTGTAGCTGTATGCGTTTGATCGTGGCAGTAGATATATTTTTTCCTTTGTAAACAGATATCTCCATCGATAGATATTAATTTCCCATTTAAAGAAACAGTACTTATTTCCATGTTCTTTTAAACAATCATGATATTTCTCTTTTCTGTAAATCTTTGCAAATTTAGGAGAATAGAATCTGTTTATTGTATGTTAAATTTTCCTGACATTTTTTTTGGTATGATTATATTTCTTGAAGATTTTCAATATTCAGGGCCTCGTGAAAAAGAAACTAGTGCTTGAAATAAAATTGTACTATTCTGTGTATGAAACCAGTAACCAACGTTTAAGGTGCCTGAGAACAAACGAATTTAAACAGAAATAAAAACACATTTAAATATTCAAGTAACACAAGTTTAATATTTCTTTACTTGAGATCTTTTTTTTCTCTATATACCCTAGAAAGCCAAAATTAAAAATAAGGACATAAAGTTAACAATCATTTGCATTCCTTTTATCTCCACAATTTCAACTTAAATCGCCCTGTTCAGTTTGGATTAGTTTTTACATTCGATATTTTTTTCTTTTGCAAAAACTCAACCTTTTAGTGGATTTTTTTATAATATACATAGTGAAACTTAGTAAGTACAGTGACAGCTGGAATATATGAGTGATACACAAATATTTTAAGCAATAAATAATGCACTGAAGTCCTTTAAATTTCACAGGTTATACAAGCCTCATAATTATGAAGCCTCCAATTTACTGATATCAGCAGAACTTATTCTATAGAATCTACAGAAATGAATAATCTAAAATATATTTTACATTTAAACATCTAAAATTACATTTAAACATCTAAAATATATTTTACATTTAAATTTCACAGGTTAATCATCTAAACATCTGCATTTAAACATCTATTTAAACATCTAAAATCAGAAATTAATAATCTAAAATATATTCGCATTTATCTCCTTTTAAATGTGGCTTTTTTACAATTTTAACTCCCCCAAGTGTTTAAAATTAGTTCTTGAATAAATAGTTCTTACTGCTTTAAAACCTCTTAACGATTGCCTTTTCGCTACGTCAAGAAACAGAAGTAACGTAAATGTATCAAACAAATATTTCTATAAGGGATTTTTTTAACAATTGAAATAAGTTTAAAAAAAAAGCAAAGCAATGCTAGTCCACATGGTATTTTAAATACACTGTAACTATTTTCCCTTACTCTTCCTTTCTCATATCTCCTAAAATGCTATAAAGACCCTTTTCTTTGGCATTCATAGCACTTAATTGCAATATAAGAAAATTAGCGTAATATTTTTTGTAAGAAGTCAGTAGGGTTCATAACAGCCCCGAAAGATTGCTTATGCCCTTGGATGCTCCATTTGGTACCTTGCCAAAATGTCGGCTTTCAACAATGTTTCGTGAAGCGTGCGGCAGTAATTAAATCAAAATCAGATGTCTGAAGAGTTTGTTTAAGGCTAATAGCCTAGTCTTAATTATAATGAGTAATCCTCTCTTGATTTCGGCGGTTAAGCTTTTTCTTTCAAACTTCTATTTTTTACAGTTTATCTGTTTGTAATCACATTCGTGGTATAAAGTACATTCAAATGCTCATTTGGAGGAAAACAAATTGTCTAGTTTAAGACGCAAATCATGATAACGCAGCCCACTGAAATTTTTATCAAAAATTTAACTCTGAGTTTCAGGAATAAGTCATTACACTTCAACACAAGAAAAATATATCAAATAACAATTACCCGTTACTGTAAATTTTAAAGTAATGAACCAATTATTCCTTTAAGAACGGTTGTCTTATTAATGATGATATTATAACAAAGGAATATATATTTTTAATTCTCCATTTATTAATTGCGATTTCTTTTGACTGTAACTTTAAACTCACTGCCTGTTTTAAAGCATTCCTCCCGCGTACACGTACGTACACACACACACACACACACACACACACACATACTTAAATATGACTATACAGGTTCAGGAATTAAATTTATCTCTCCGTAAAGAACGAGAGATGTTATTATGAGCATCATAGTCTTTTCTGAATGAAATTTTCTTATCTAGAAGAGGAAAAAAAAGTTTATGACTCAGTATGATTTAATAGAATTTATTGGGAAATAACGAAACGAAAACGTTTCTTTGTTAATAAATTAAAGTACTAAATGACGAAGAATGGCAAGGTTTGATGTTTTGAACCTTAGCGAAGAATATCAGGAAGTTGTTCCAAACTATTTTAAGGGATGTTTTCAATATCCCTTAAAATAGTTGTGTGATATAGTTGTCCCTTAAAAGAGTTGTGTGAGGGTCTTTCAACTCGTGTTCTTTGAGGATTTTTCCGTAGAGAGCTTATTGACGATTTTTTACGGTATTAGTTTTTTTAGAAACTCTGATAAGACATTTAGAAGTTCCTGGAACATAAGCTTTCATAAACAGAGCGAAATTCTTCTCAATGCCATTGTTTTGACTCGTGAAGGTTTTCAGCACTTATTCTATATTAAAGACTATAGAGGAATGATGTTTTATTTGCGCTCAGGACAAAGTCCCCTCAGCTGGAATTGGACATCATTATTTCCTGCCTTATTTTCCCTCTTTCAACTAAACATTGTAAACGAGAAAATCACGGAGGCCCTGGTTAGCTGCACGGTTAATTTCCCTTTTCCCTGCCACGGGGTGATCGTCCGCTGAAGCTGAATCTCACTCATCAAAATGCTCAAGGGCGCAAACGGGGTCGAACCGAAGTTGCCTTCCATCATTTATTTGTTACATAGTTGGGTTTGTTCTTCTGTTTTGTGTTTAAAAACCCATCCTTAAAAATTCCGAAATTAACACTTTTTATGAACAGCCTTTTCCCCTAAATGTTTTTGGCTTCTACATTCCTATTCCCATAGTTTATCAAATGGCATTTTTAAATCATCCTACGTTGAAAAGTTGGGTTTGTTCTCCTGTTTTGTGTTTAAAAACCCATCCTTAAAAATTCCGAAATTAACACTTTTTATGAACAGCCTTTTCCCCTAAATGTTTTTGGCTTCTACATTCCTATTCCCATAGTTTATCAAATGGCATTTTTAAATCATCCTACGTTGAAAAGTTGGGTTTGTTCTCCTGTTTTGTGTTTAAAAACCCATCCTTAAAAATTCCGAAATTAACACTTTTTATGAACACCCTTTTCCCCTAAATGTTTTTGGCTTCTATATTCCTATTCCCATAGTTTATCAAATGGCATTTTAAAACCATCCTACATTGAAAAGTTGGGTTTGTTCTGCTGTTTTGTGATTAAAAAGCCATCAGTAAAATTTCCGAAATTAACACTTTTTATGAACAGCCTTTTCCCCTAAATGTTTTTGGCTTCTACATTCCTATTCCCATAGTTTATCAAATAGCATTTTAAAACCATCCTTCATTGAAAAGTTGGGGTTGTTCTGCTGTTTTGAGTTTAAAAACCCATCCTTAAAAAATCCGAATTTAACACTTTTTATGAACAGCCTTTTCCCCTAAATGTTTTTGGCTTTTATATTCCTATTCCCATAGTTTATCAAATGGCATTTTAAAACCATCCTACATTGAAAAATTGGGTTCGTT
Organism: Dolomedes plantarius; assembly: GCA_907164885.2. NCBI lineage: Eukaryota > Metazoa > Arthropoda > Arachnida > Araneae > Dolomedidae > Dolomedes > Dolomedes plantarius. The sequence goes on from OU015501.1 coordinate 140,009,321, forward strand.
CTGCTGTTTTGTGTTTAAAAACCCATCCTTAAAAATTCCGAAATTAACACTTTTTATGAACAGCTTTTTCCCCTAAATGTTTTTGGCTTCTACATTCCTATTCCCATAGTTTATCAAATGGCATTTTAAAACCATCCTTCATTGAAAAGTTGGGTTTGTTCTCCTGTTTTGTGTTTAAAAACCCATCCTTAAAAAATCCGAATTTAACACTTTTTATGAACAGCCTTTTCCCCTAAATGTTTTTGCTTCTACATTCCTATTCCCATAGTTTATCAAATGGCATTTTAAAATCATCCTTCATTGAAAAGTTGGGTTTCTTCTGCTGTTTTGAGTTTAAAAACCCATCCTTAAAATTTCCGAAATTAACACTTTTTATGAACAGCCTTTTCCCCTAAATGTTTTTGGCTTCTACATTTCTATTCCCATAGTTTATCAAATGGCATTTTAAAACCATCCTTCATTGAAAAGTTGGGTTTGTTCTGCTGTTTTGTGTTTAAAAAGCCATCCTTAAAAATTCCGAAATTAACACTTTTTATAAACAGCCTTTTCCCCTAAATGTTTTTGGCTTTTATATTCCTATTCCCATAGTTTATCAAATGGCATTTTAAAACCATCCTACATTGAAAAATTGGGTTCGTTCTGCTGTTTTGTGTTTAAAAACCCATCCTTAAAAATTCCGAAATTAACACTTTTTATGAACAGCTTTTTCCCCTAAATGTTTTTGGCTTCTACATTCCTATTCCCATAGTTTATCAAATGGCATTTTAAAACCATCCTTCATTGAAAAGTTGGGTTTGTTCTCCTGTTTTGTGTTTAAAAACCCATCCTTAAAAAATCCGAATTTAACACTTTTTATGAACAGCCTTTTCCCCTAAATGTTTTTGCTTCTACATTCCTATTCCCATAGTTTATCAAATGGCATTTTAAAATCATCCTTCATTGAAAAGTTGGGTTTCTTCTGCTGTTTTGAGTTTAAAAACCCATCCTTAAAATTTCCGAAATTAACACTTTTTATGAACAGCCTTTTCCCCTAAATGTTTTTGGCTTCTACATTTCTATTCCCATAGTTTATCAAATGGCATTTTAAAACCATCCTTCATTGAAAAGTTGGGTTTGTTCTGCTGTTTTGTGTTTAAAAAGCCATCCTTAAAAATTCCGAAATTAACACTTTTTATAAACAGCCTTTTCCCCTAAATGTTTTTGGCTTTTATATTCCTATTCCCATAGTTTATCAAATGGCATTTTAAAACCATCCTACATTGAAAAGTTGGGTTTGTTCTGCTGTTCTTTGTTTAAAAACCCATCCTTGAAATTTCCGAAATTAACACTTTTTATGAACAGCCTTTTCCCCTAAATGTTTTTGGCTTCTACATTCCTATTCCCATAGTTTATCAAATGGCATTTTAAAACCATCCTTCATTGAAAAGTTGGGTTTGTTCTCCTGTTTTGTGTTTAAAAACCCATCCTTAAAAATTCCGAAATTACACTTTTTATGAACAGCTTTTCCCCTAAATGTTTTTGGCTTCTATATTCCTATTCCCATAGTTTATCAAATGGCATTTTAAAACCATCCTACATTGAAAAGTTGGGTTTGTTCTGCTGTTTTGTGTTTAAAAAGCCATCCTTAAAATTTCCGAAATTAACACTTTTTATGAGCAGCCTTTTCACCTAAATGTTTTTGGCTTCTACATTCCTATTCCCATACTTTATCAAATGGCATTTTAAAACCATCCTTCATTGAAAAGTTGGGGTTGTTCTGCTGTTTTGTGTTTAAAAACCCATCCTTAAAAAATCCGAATTTAACACTTTTTCTGAACAGCCTTTTCCCCTAAATGTTTTTGGCTTTTATATTCCTATTCCCATAGTTTATCAAATGGCATTTTAAAACCATCCTACATTGAAAAGTTGGGTTTGTTCTGCTGTTTTGTATTTAAAAACCCATCCTTGAAATTTCCGAAATTAACACTTTTTATGAACAGCCTTTTATCCTAAATGTTTTTGGCTTCTACATTCCTATTCTCATAGTTTATCAAATGGCATTTTAAAACCATCCTTCATTGAAAAGTTGGGTTTGTTCTGCTGTTTTGTGTTTAAAAACCCATCCTTAAAAATTCCGAAATTAACACTTTTTATGAACAGCCTTTTCCCCTAAATGTTTTTGGCTTCTATATTCCTATTCCCATAGTTTATCAAATGGCATTTTAAAACCATCCTACATTGAAAAGTTGGGTTTGTTCTGCTGCTTTGTGTTTAAAAACCCATCCTTATAATTTCCGAAATTAACACTTTTTATGAACAGCCTTTTCCCCTAAATGTTTTTGGCTTCTACATTCCTATTCCCATAGTTTATCAAATGGCATTTTAAAACCATCCTACATTGAAAAGTTGGGTTTGTTTTGCTGTTTTGTGTTTAAAAACCCATCCTTAAAAATTCAGAAATTAACACTTTTTATGAACAGCCTTTTCCCCTAAATGTTTTTGGCTTCTACATTCCTATTCCCATAGTTTGTCAAATGGCATTTTAGAACCATCCCTTATTGAAAAGTTGGGTTTGTTCTGCTGTTTTGTGTTTAAAAACCCATCCTTAAAAATTCCGAAATTAACACTTTTTATAAACAGCCTTTTCCCCTAAATGTTTTTGGCTTTTATATTCCTATTCCCATAGTTTATCAAATGGCATTTTAAAACCATCCTACATAGAAAAGTTGGGCTTGTTCTGCAGTTTTTTGTTTAAAAACCCATCCTTGAAATTTCCGAAATTAACACTTTTTATGAACAGCCTTTTCCCCTAAATGTTTTTGGCTTCTACATTCCTATTCCCATAGTTTATCAAATGGCATTTTAAAACCATCCTTCATTGAAAAGTTGGGGTTGTTCTGCTGTTTTGTGTTTAAAAACCCATCTTTAAAAAATCCGAATTTAACACTTTTTATGAACAGCCTTTTCCCCTAAATGTTTTTGGCTTTTATATTCCTATTCCCATAGTTTATCAAATGGCATTTCAAAACCATCCTACATTGAAAAGTTGGGTTTGTTCTGCTGTTTTGTGTTTAAAAACCCATCCTTGAAATTTCCGAAATTAACACTTTTTATGAACAGCCTTTTCCCCTAAAAGTTTTTGGCTTCTACATTCCTATTCCCATAGTTTATCAAATAGCATTTTAAAACCATCCTTCATTGAAAAGTTGGGTTTGTTCTGTTGTTTTGTGTTTAAAAACCCATCCTTAAAAATTCCGAAATTAACACTTTTTATGAACAGCTTTTTCCCCTAAATGTTTTTGGCTTCTACATTCCTATTCCCATAGTTTATCAAATGGCATTTTAAAACCATCCTACATTGAAAAGTTGGGTTTGTTCTCCTGTTTTGTGTTTAAAAACCCATCTTTAAAAATTCCGAAATTAACACTTTTCATGAACAGCCTTTTCCCCTAAATGTTTTTGGCTTCTATATTCCGATTCCCATAGTTTATCAAATGGCATTTCAAAACCATCCTACATTGAAAAGTTGGGTTTGTTCTGCTGTTTTGTGTTTAAAAACCCATCCTTGAAATTTCCGAAATTAACACTTTTTATGAACAGCCTTTTCCCTTAAATGTTTTTGGCTTCTACATTCCTATTCCCATAGTTTATCAAATAGCATTTTAAAACCATCCTTCATTGAAAAGTTGGGTTTGTTCTGTTGTTTTGTGTTTAAAAACCCATCCTTAAAAATTCCGAAATTAACACTTTTTATGAACAGCTTTTTCCCCTAAATGTTTTTCGCTTCTACATTCCTATTCCCATAGTTTATCAAATGGCATTTTAAAACCATCCTTCATTGAAAAGTTGGGTTTGTTCTCCTGTTTTGTGTTTAAAAACCCATCTTTAAAAATTCCGAAATTAACACTTTTTATGAACAGCCTTTTCCCCTAAATGTTTTTGGCTTCTATATTCCTATTCCCATAGTTTATCAAATGGCATTTTAAAACCATCCTACATTGAAAAGTTGGGTTTGTTCTGCTGTTTTGTGTTTAAAAACCCATCCTTAAAATTTCCGAAATTAACACTTTTTATGAACAGCCTTTTCCCCTAAATGTTTTTGGCTTCTACATTCCTATTCCCATAGTTTATCAAATGGCATTTTAAAATCATCCTACATTGAAAAGTTGGGTTTGTTTTGCTGTTTTGTGTTTAAAAACCCATCCTTAAAAATTCAGAAATTAACACTTTTTATGAACAGCCTTTTCCCCTAAATGTTTTTGGCTTCTACATTCCTATTCCCATAGTTTATCAAATGGCATTTTAGAACCATCCCTTATTGAAAAGTTGGGTTTGTTCTGCTGTTTTGTGTTTAAAAACCCATCCTTAAAAATTCCGAAATTAACACTTTTTATAAACAGCCTTTTCCCCTAAATGTTTTTGGCTTTTATATTCCTATTCCCATAGTTTATCAAATGGCATTTTAAAACCATCCTACATTGAAAAGTTGGGCTTGTTCTGCTGTTTTTTGTTTAAAAACCCATCCTTGAAATTTCCGAAATTAACACTTTTTATGAACAGCCTTTTCCCCTAAATGTTTTTGGCTTCTACATTCCTATTCCCATAGTTTATCAAATGGCATTTTAAAACCATCCTTCATTGAAAAGTTGGGGTTGTTCTGCTGTTTTGTGTTTAAAAACCCATCTTTAAAAAATCCGAATTTAACACTTTTTATGAACAGCCTTTTCCCCTAAATGTTTTTGGCTTTTATATTCCTATTCCCATAGTTTATCAAATGGCATTTCAAAACCATCCTACATTGAAAAGTTGGGTTTGTTCTGCTGTTTTGTGTTTAAAAACCCATCCTTAAAATTTCCGAAATTAACACTTTTTATGAACAGCCTTTTCCCCTAAATGTTTTTGGCTTCTACATTCCTATTCCCATAGTTTATCAAATAGCATTTTAAAACCATCCTTCATTGAAAAGTTGGGTTTGTTCTGTTGTTTTGTGTTTAAAAACCCATCCTTAAAAATTCCGAAATTAACACTTTTTATGAACAGCTTTTTCCCCTAAATGCTTTTGGCTTCTACATTCCTATTCCCATAGTTTATCAAATGGCATTTTAAAACCATCCTTCATTGAAAAGTTGGGTTTGTTCTCCTGTTTTGTGTTTAAAAACCCATCTTTAAAAATTCCGAAATTAACACTTTTTATGAACAGCCTTTTCCCCTAAATGTTTTTGGCTTCTATATTCCGATTCCCATAGTTTATCAAATGGCATTTCAAAACCATCCTACATTGAAAAGTTGGGTTTGTTCTGCTGTTTTGTGTTTAAAAACCCATCCTTGAAATTTCCGAAATTAACACTTTTTATGAACAGCCTTTTCCCCTAAATGTTTTTGGCTTCTACATTCCTATTCCCATAGTTTATCAAATAGCATTTTAAAACCATCCTTCATTGAAAAGTTGGGTTTGTTCTGTTGTTTTGTGTTTAAAAACCCATCCTTAAAAAATCCAAATTTAACACTTTTTATGAACAGCCTTTTCCCCTAAATGTTTTTGCTTCTACATTCCTATTCCCATAGTTTATCAAATGGCATTTTAAAATCATCCTTCATTGAAAAGTTGGGTTTGTTCTGCTGTTTTGAGTTTAAAAACCCATCCTTAAAATTTCCGAAATTAACACTTTTTATGAACAGCCTTTTCCCCTAAATGTTTTTGGCTTCTACATTTCTATTCCCATAGTTTATCAAATGGCATTTTAAAACCATCCTTCATTGAAAAGTTGGGTTTGTTCTGCTGTTTTGTGTTTAAAAAGCCATCCTTAAAAATTCCGAAATTAACACTTTTTATAAACAGCCTTTTCCCCTAAATGTTTTTGGCTTTTATATTCCTATTCCCATAGTTTATCAAATGGCATTTTAAAACCATCCTACATTGAAAAGTTGGGTTTGTTCTGCTGTTCTTTGTTTAAAAACCCATCCTTGAAATTTCCGAAATTAACACTTTTTATGAACAGCCTTTTCCCCTAAATGTTTTTGGCTTCTACATTCCTATTCCCATAGTTTAACAAATGGCATTTTAAAACCATCCTTCATTGAAAAGTTGGGTTTGTTCTCCTGTTTTGTGTTTAAAAACCCATCCTTAAAAATTCCGAAATTACACTTTTTATGAACAGCCTTTCCCCCTAAATGTTTTTGGCTTCTATATTCCTATTCCCATAGTTTATCAAATGGCATTTTAAAACCATCCTACATTGAAAAGTTGGGTTTGTTCTGCTGTTTTGTGTTTAAAAAGCCATCCTTAAAATTTCCGAAATTAACACTTTTTATGAGCAGCCTTTTCACCTAAATGTTTTTGGCTTCTACATTGCTATTCCCATAGTTTATCAAATGGCATTTTAAAACCATCCTTCATTGAAAAGTTGGGGTTGTTCTGCTGTTTTGTGTTTAAAAACCCATCCTTAAAAAATCCGAATTTAACACTTTTTATGAACAGCCTTTTCCCCTAAATGTTTTTGGCTTTTATATTCCTATTCCCATAGTTTATCAAATGGCATTTTAAAACCATCCTACATTGAAAAGTTGGGTTTGTTCTGCTGTTTTGTATTTAAAAACCCATCCTTGAAATTTCCGAAATTAACACTTTTTATGAACAGCCTTTTATCCTAAATGTTTTTGGCTTCTACATTCCTATTCTCATAGTTTATCAAATGGCATTTTAAAACCATCCTTCATTGAAAAGTTGGGTTTGTTCTGCTGTTTTGTGTTTAAAAACCCATCCTTAAAAATTCCGAAATTAACACTTTTTATGAACAGCTTTTTCCCCTAAATGTTTTTGGCTTCTACATTCCTATTCCTATAGTTTATCAAATGGCATTTTAAAACCATCCTTCATTGAAAAGTTGGGTTTGTTCTCCTGTTTTGTGTTTAAAAACCCATCCTTAAAAATTCCGAAATTAACACTTTTTATGAACAGCCTTTTCCCCTAAATGTTTTTGGCTTCTATATTCCTATTCCCATAGTTTATCAAATGGCATTTTAAAACCATCCTACATTGAAAAGTTGGGTTTGTTCTGCTGCTTTGTGTTTAAAAACCCATCCTTAAAATTTCCGAAATTAACACTTTTTATGAACAGCCTTTTCCCCTAAATGTTTTTGGCTTCTACATTCCTATTCCCATAGTTTATCAAATGGCATTTTAAAACCATCCTACATTGAAAAGTTGGGTTTGTTTTGCTGTTTTGTGTTTAAAAACCCATCCTTAAAAATTCAGAAATTAACACTTTTTATGAACAGCCTTTTCCCCTAAATGTTTTTGGCTTCTACATTCCTATTCCCATAGTTTATCAAATGGCATTTTAGAACCATCCCTTATTGAAAAGTTGGGTTTGTTCTGCTGTTTTGTGTTTAAAAACCCATCCTTAAAAATTCCGAAATTAACACTTTTTATAAACAGCCTTTTCCCCTAAATGTTTTTGGCTTTTATATTCCTATTCCCATAGTTTATCAAATGGCATTTTAAAACCATCCTACATTGAAAAGTTGGGCTTGTTCTGCTGTTTTTTGTTTAAAAACCCATCCTTGAAATTTCCGAAATTAACACTTTTTATGAACAGCCTTTTCCCCTAAATGTTTTTGGCTTCTACATTCCTATTCCCATAGTTTATCAAATGGCATTTTAAAACCATCCTTCATTGAAAAGTTGGGGTTGTTCTGCTGTTTTGTGTTTAAAAACCCATCTTTAAAAAATCCGAATTTAACACTTTTTATGAACAGCCTTTTCCCCTAAATGTTTTTGGCTTTTATATTCCTATTCCCATAGTTTATCAAATGGCATTTCAAAACCATCCTACATTGAAAAGTTGGGTTTGTTCTGCTGTTTTGTGTTTAAAAACCCATCCTTGAAATTTCCGAAATTAACACTTTTTATGAACAGCCTTTTCCCCTAAATGTTTTTGGCTTCTACATTCCTATTCCCATAGTTTATCAAATAGCATTTTAAAACCATCCTTCATTGAAAAGTTGGGTTTGTTCTGTTGTTTTGTGTTTAAAAACCCATCCTTAAAAATTCCGAAATTAACACTTTTTATGAACAGCTTTTTCCCCTAAATGTTTTTGGCTTCTACATTCCTATTCCCATAGTTTATCAAATGGCATTTTAAAACCATCCTACATTGAAAAGTTGGGTTTGTTCTCCTGTTTTGTGTTTAAAAACCCATCTTTAAAAATTCCGAAATTAACACTTTTCATGAACAGCCTTTTCCCCTAAATGTTTTTGGCTTCTATATTCCGATTCCCATAGTTTATCAAATGGCATTTCAAAACCATCCTACATTGAAAAGTTGGGTTTGTTCTGCTGTTTTGTGTTTAAAAACCCATCCTTGAAATTTCCGAAATTAACACTTTTTATGAACAGCCTTTTCCCCTAAATGTTTTTGGCTTCTACATTCCTATTCCCATAGTTTATCAAATAGCATTTTAAAACCATCCTTCATTGAAAAGTTGGGTTTGTTCTGTTGTTTTGTGTTTAAAAACCCATCCTTAAAAATTCCGAAATTAACACTTTTTATGAACAGCCTTTTCCCCTAAATGTTTTTGGCTTCTATATTCCTATTCCCATAGTTTATCAAATGGCATTTTAAAACCATCCTACATTGAAAAGTTGGGTTTGTTCTGCTGTTTTGTGTTTAAAAACCCATCCTTAAAATTTTCGAAATTAACACTTTTTATGAACAGCCTTTTCCCCTAAATGTTTTTGGCTTCTACATTCCTATTCCCATAGTTTATCAAATGGCATTTTAAAACCATCCTACATTGAAAAGTTGGGTTTGTTTTGCTGTTTTGTGTTTAAAAACCCATCCTTAAAAATTCCGAAATTAACACTTTTTATGAACAGCCTTTTCCCCTAAATGTTTTTGGCTTCTATATTCCTATTCCCATAGTTTATCAAATGGCATTTTAAAACCATCCTACATTGAAAAGTTGGGTTTGTTCTGCTGTTTTGTGTTTAAAAACCCATCCTTAAAATTTTCGAAATTAACACTTTTTATGAACAGCCTTTTCCCCTAAATGTTTTTGGCTTCTACATTCCTATTCCCATAGTTTATCAAATGGCATTTTAAAACCATCCTACATTGAAAAGTTGGGTTTGTTTTGCTGTTTTGTGTTTAAAAACCCATCCTTAAAAATTCCGAAATTAACACTTTTTATGAACAGCCTTTTCCCCTAAATGTTTTTGGCTTCTATATTCCTATTCCCATAGTTTATCAAATGGCATTTTAAAACCATCCTACATTGAAAAGTTGGGTTTGTTCTGCTGCTTTGTGTTTAAAAACCCATCCTTAAAATTTCCGAAATTAACACTTTTTATGAACAGCCTTTTCCCCTAAATGTTTTTGGCTTTTACATTCCTATTCCCATAGTTTATCAAATGGCATTTTAAAACCATCCTACATTGAAAAGTTGGGTTTGTTTTGCTGTTTTGTGTTTAAAAACCCATCCTTAAAAATTCAGAAATTAACACTTTTTATGAACAGCCTTTTCCCCTAAATGTTTTTGGCTTCTACATTCCTATTCCCATAGTTTATCAAATGGCATTTTAAAACCATCCTTCATTGAAAAGTTGGGGTTGTTCTGCTGTTTTGTGTTTAAAAACCCATCTTTAAAAAATCCGAATTTAACACTTTTTATGAACAGCCTTTTCCCCTAAATGTTTTTGGCTTTTATATTCCTATTCCCATAGTTTATCAAATGGCATTTCAAAACCATCCTACATTGAAAAGTTGGGTTTGTTCTGCTGTTTTGTGTTTAAAAACCCATCCTTGAAATTTCCGAAATTAACACTTTTTATGAACAGCCTTTTCCCCTAAATGTTTTTGGCTTCTACATTCCTATTCCCATAGTTTATCAAATAGCATTTTAAAACCATCCTTCATTGAAAAGTTGGGTTTGTTCTGTTGTTTTGTGTTTAAAAACCCATCCTTAAAAATTCCGAAATTAACACTTTTTATGAACAGCTTTTTCCCCTAAATGTTTTTGGCTTCTACATTCCTATTCCCATAGTTTATCAAATGGCATTTTAAAACCATCCTACATTGAAAAGTTGGGTTTGTTCTCCTGTTTTGTGTTTAAAAACCCATCTTTAAAAATTCCGAAATTAACACTTTTTATGAACAGCCTTTTCCCCTAAATGTTTTTGGCTTCTATATTCCGATTCCCATAGTTTATCAAATGGCATTTCAAAACCATCCTACATTGAAAAGTTGGGTTTGTTCTGCTGTTTTGTGTTTAAAAACCCATCCTTGAAATTTCCGAAATTAACACTTTTTATGAACAGCCTTTTCCCCTAAATGTTTTTGGCTTCTACATTCCTATTCCCATAGTTTATCAAATAGCATTTTAAAACCATCCTTCATTGAAAAGTTGGGTTTGTTCTGTTGTTTTGTGTTTAAAAACCCATCCTTAAAAATTCCGAAATTAACACTTTTTATGAACAGCCTTTTCCCCTAAATGTTTTTGGCTTCTATATTCCTATTCCCATAGTTTATCAAATGGCATTTTAAAACCATCCTACATTGAAAAGTTGGGTTTGTTCTGCTGTTTTGTGTTTAAAAACCCATCCTTAAAATTTTCGAAATTAACACTTTTTATGAACAGCCTTTTCCCCTAAATGTTTTTGGCTTCTACATTCCTATTCCCATAGTTTATCAAATGGCATTTTAAAATCATCCTACATTGAAAAGTTGGGTTTGTTTTGCTGTTTTGTGTTTAAAAACCCATCCTTAAAAATTCAGAAATTAACACTTTTTATGAACAGCCTTTTCCCCTAAATGTTTTTGGCTTCTACATTCCTATTCCCATAGTTTATCAAATGGCATTTTAGAACCATCCCTTATTGAAAAGTTGGGTTTGTTCTGCTGTTTTGTGTTTAAAAACCCATCCTTAAAAATTCCGAAATTAACACTTTTTATAAACAGCCTTTTCCCCTAAATGTTTTTGGCTTTTATATTCCTATTCCCATAGTTTATCAAATGGCATTTTAAAACCATCCTACATTGAAAAGTTGGGCTTGTTCTGCTGTTTTGTGTTTAAAAACCCATCCTTGAAATTTCCGAAATTAACACTTTTTATGAACAGCCTTTTCCCCTAAATGTTTTTGGCTTCTACATTCCTATTCCCATAGTTTATCAAATGGCATTTTAAAACCATCCTTCATTGAAAAGTTGGGGTTGTTCTGCTGTTTTGTGTTTAAAAACCCATCTTTAAAAAATCCGAATTTAACACTTTTTATGAACAGCCTTTTCCCCTAAATGTTTTTGGCTTTTATATTCCTATTCCCATAGTTTATCAAATGGCATTTCAAAACCATCCTACATTGAAAAGTTGGGTTTGTTCTGCTGTTTTGTGTTTAAAAACCCATCCTTGAAATTTCCGAAATTAACACTTTTTATGAACAGCCTTTTCCCCTAAATGTTTTTGGCTTCTACATTCCTATTCCCATAGTTTATCAAATAGCATTTTAAAACCATCCTTCATTGAAAAGTTGGGTTTGTTCTGTTGTTTTGTGTTTAAAAACCCATCCTTAAAAATTCCGAAATTAACACTTTTTATGAACAGCTTTTTCCCCTAAATGTTTTTGGCTTCTACATTCCTATTCCCATAGTTTATCAAATGGCATTTTAAAACCATCCTTCATTGAAAAGTTGGGTTTGTTCTCCTGTTTTGTGTTTAAAAACCCATCTTTAAAAATTCCGAAATTAACACTTTTTATGAACAGCCTTTTCCCCTAAATGTTTTTGGCTTCTATAATCCTATTCCCATAGTTTATCAAATGGCATTTTAAAACCATCCTACATTGAAAAGTTGGGTTTGTTCTGCTGTTTTGTGTTTAAAAACCCATCCTTAAAATTTCCGAAATTAACACTTTTTATGAACAGCCTTTTCCCCTAAATGTTTTTGGCTTCTACATTCCTATTCCCATAGTTTATCAAATGGCATTTTAAAATCATCCTACATTGAAAAGTGGGGTTTGTTCTCCTGTTTTGTGTTTAAAAACCCATCCTTAAAAATTCCGAAATTAACACTTTTTATGAACAGCCTTTTCCCCTAAATGTTTTTGGCTTCTATATTCCGATTCCCATAGTTTATCAAATGGCATTTTAAAACCATCCTTCATTGAAAAGTTGGGGTTGTTCTGCTGTTTTGTGTTTAAAAACCCATCCTTAAAAAATCCGAATTTAACACTTTTTATGAACAGCCTTTTCCCCTAAATGTTTTTGGTTCTACATTCCTATACCCATAGTTTATCAAAAGGCATTTTAAAACCATCCTACATTGAAAAGCGGAAAGTTTGAACCCAAGTGCCATATTTTAAGAAAATTTATTTGATGGCATGAGGAATTATTTCTGCACCTCAATACTTATCTCTCCCTTCACAACACACATTCCAAGAGCAAACGTTAATTGCTTTTTCACAAATATTTGACAGTGGCGGAATGCTTCTGATTACATAACATTTACCTGATCGACAATATTTATATTCGTCAAACTCTTTGTTATCTTTATTCGTCTGTTACGCTTTGATTTAATGAATTCTTTTATTAGCTGTAATCAATAAATCTATTACGATTAAACTTCTTCTTTAAATCCAATTAAAGTCAAATCGCATATCCAGATCGTTATAATATACACGAAATTTTATTCGGGGTTTTCTAGACATCATTGAAATTTAAGATCTTTAAAATTTCTTCTTTAAAATATTCTAATTAATTTCGTTATGCTTGAACGTACGACACTTCTTAGCTAGTATCGGATCATATTTAACACTTTCAGGAATTTATATTTTGAAGAAAACTTACTCATACTAATTTCGAAACAAAGCTGATTCCCATTACATATTGTATTTTATTCGAACTATGTTTTGCCCCAGTACTAACTTAGAAGTGAAACAAAAGTAGAACATTTAGTTTTTAACGTCAATTGCAATTACAAATCCTTTAAATTTTTGGTTCTCAGCAAAATAAACTCAGCATTTATTCAATTTAAAATAAATATAGAATCTAAACAAACATTTCTTTGGTGTGTTTTATTTCAAAACAAAATTTGTTGCTCAACAAACTGAGGAATTCAAGTATTTATATAGGTAAAAAATCTGAACGAATATCACTCACGCAAAACCTCGAATTAATATCCTATAAATTTAAACCTTTAATCTTACTTTTTTTCTATGCCGGAATAGAAAAATTATATCAGTTGTATAACAAAAGGAAATACCATTTGTTAACAGTAATAGGGAGATCATTAAAATGTCTTCAAGATAAAAAGATCCATTGTCGTATGAATGTATTCACTACTCTTATCTATTTTTGTATCAATCAGTAGTACGAATCGATATAAATGTTACACACATATCAACGTTCTGTAGATAAATTTGGTCATGTATCAAAAATGACCAAACTCACGAAAGGACAATACATATGATCTATATCACATTTTTCCGGAAATTAAATACAAGCCTATTTAAAAAAACGGAATTTTTAAGCATGACTCATTTTGTGGGAAATTTACATTGCATTAAAAAGTAATATCAAAATTTAAAATCCTGAATTAATTAAATGCAGTGAATACAAATCCTTACACTAATCCCTGCATCTCTATGTTGATTCAATTTAGATTTAAAGACCATCATCCGAGTGGTGTTAAAATGTTGAAAAACTATTACATTTTGTGTTTGTTTTAGTAATGGTGCTAATATATTGCTACACCACATATATATATATATATATATACATATATATATATATATATATATATATATAGATAGATATATAGATATATAGATATATAGATATATAGATATATAAATAGATATATATATATATATATATATATTGATAGAGAGAGAGAGAGAGAAAGATAGATAGATAGACAGATAGATAGATATACACACACAAACACATATAAGGTCATCGACATAGGTTATTAATGTTACTTAAACGTTATAATTATCTGTTTTTGGATATTTAAAGATGTTGTTATTTAGACTCTATAATTCCTTATGTGCTTCCCAAAGATCCTTTTTTAATTATTTTTAATAAGCGGAGCTGCTATTGTGACCCTATATCAGACAGGATAATCAAACGGTGAGTTTCTTGGCATGGAACCTTATCCTATGAAAATTTCTCATTTGAAAAACGATATTCGTCAGAACTGCATAACCTTATTCATTATGTCAACTATAATAAAATACTGATTTTTCTTATAATGGCTTTTGTTTTTAATGAGATTATACATACATCGGAACCAGTGACAGCACTCGAAACCAGTGACAGTCTATAATCAGTTAATCGGTTAATCTGCAAAAATGTAAAATAACTGGAGTAGTACTGAATTTGACGAGCACAGAAATGATTTTGTGTTGATAACCAATACAATTCCCACAATATTAATACAAAATCAACATAGATGCACCCGTAAATTCAACAAAATTCAACCATGATCATGCTACTCATGACATTAATATCTGAACAGCAAATTCTTAGAGGGTGTTATCGTTCGTTTTATGCTTGACTTTATCTGGCAACAAATATATTGATTTTCTTTGGATACCTTTCTATTGTACCCTTCCTATTGTCGTAAATGACAGTTTATCCCTGTTAAAATTATTCAATTTGCTCTGTTAGCAATATTCTCCCTTCCGTAAAAATACTTTAAAAATATTTATAAAATGTGCGTACTTTACACGCTTTATCTTTTCATGCTACTTATGTTATTAATGTATGCCATTCAAATTAAATTACTGCAACGAATTTTTTTCTTCGTTGGCATAGTGTTTTACGCCATTTTTAAATTAAGAATTCAAAATGTATATTATATTATTGAAATTCAAATCAGGGAACCAGTTTTGAATAATGCATTTGCAGCAAGAAAAATTAATTTCCATCTATTTATTGCATAAAAAGTAGTTTAAGGTAAATCAATAACTGTCATCTCAAAATATTGTTAGTTATCTTATACCGACATTACTTCTCATTCATTAAATCTTGTCAGTGAAAAGACTTAACAAAATAATCGTTTGTCATAGATAATCCGTTTCTGGTAAAAGAAATTTGCTATTTCTTTTATATGTTTTTTTAACTGCTACTTTTCAAGAATAAAAAATCAATTTTTTTTCAACAATGTTGTCTCGCAGTATCTTAATTGGAAACTTCAGCTGGATAAATTTGAAGCAACAAGCTGAAGGTGTTTTACTTTTCTCTTTTCTTTCTTTTATATTTTTGCTATTTTCTTTTGTAATTACCGCCGTATTCAATCCGCAGCTTTCCTTTTATCCTTGAGAGAGATCGCGCGTGCTCAAGTGTCTAATATTTTGAGATACATCAACCGAAGGAATCATAAAGAAAACGCGTGAATAAAACGTAGGTGTAAAAGTTTAGAAAAAAATTCAGGGATGAATATATCTCAAAAGAATTTCAAACACAAAACCTAAATGCTCGATTAATATTAAAATAACTTTATTGTGGTCTTCTGACATTATGTTAGAAAATATATTTTAACAAATGACGCTATATTAGACTTTATGAATTTTGATTCATTTTGCGTATCTTTAAATAGTTTAAAAAGAATATTAAGTACAAAACTGCGGAATGCATTTTTACCACATGGGTATAAGGTTTTCATAAACATAAAGATGATGCTTAATATCGTAGAACCTTATCACACAAGCCGAAAGATATCCTTATGACAAGAAATATGGCCCAAGATTTTATACAGTATATAAGGTATGTACGCTTTGCTCCGTTAAGCATGTCACAGAGGGCCAAATATTTACTTTCGTCCTACCCCATAAAGAATCACATTTATGTGTTTCTAGGAGGAACATACTTCTTTTTACATGTTTTCGTTACCTCGTCCCTAATGAAGATAGTTTTTCTTTGTGTAGAATCAGACATCGTAAAAGACGTGTAAACAATTTTGTATTCCTTTCTTCATTGCATAAAATTCAAGTCCATTAGTAAAAGGTATAATTAAAATAAATAGCATATATAATTTAACTTAATAAAATGTAGTTAATATTGCTCTTGGATAAAACAATAAACTTAAGTTTTATTACAATAACTTAAAAATCAATCTATTGTTTTACCTGTGCAAACAAAGATCCATAATGTGATATATTTTATTTAAAGGATCCTTAATAAGCCTTCAGATTTTCTTTATATCAAATAAACTTAGATAAATAAATAACGGTCATAATTTTATGACTATCAGTTTTATACATGCTGTTCAGATATATATATATATATATATATATATGTAGTGTTTACCACGGATGATGTCCCAGGTAGCCGGTCGTCCATCAGGTAAGGGGATTCAAAGAGTCTGAGAGGGGGGTAGTCGTCGTTGTTTTCAGCGAAAAGAGTGGCTAGCGAAAGTAAGCACCAACTCAACCCAATCCAGAGACGAGGAGTCAATCACATTTCTAATATTTATTAAAAGGTACTTTCTTGTTTGACAGTTTCCATTAACATGAATTGAATTTGGACGGGCATCGCGGATATCAAGGAAAAACCCCGGAATCGCAACGCTGTGACGATATGGACGGAGAGCTAAAAACGCTGCATGTTAATGGTTCGGGAGCGAACACACAAGAGCCCAGAGAGACGCCAAAGAACGCTGACTTTTGCGAAAAGTACGGGTGCTCTAAATTTTAATTCATTAAAAAGTGACACCTGACCTCATCACGCCGTATCGGACGAGGTTGCGTCAGGCTTCTCGAATATTCTTCGTTATATAACATAAAGGCGCGTGGCTTGTTTAAGGGGAAAACTAATAGATTACTTTGGAGTATCTAGATCAAAATCAAATTGAGGGATAATCTTCTGTTGCGGTAAGACAAAGTTAATGAAGGGAAAGGTTTATCGTTATATATATATATATATATATATATATATATATATATATATATATATATATATATATATGTATATATATGTAACATGCCAACCCAGTCCCATGTTAACGGAGACCGGAATCGACATGTCACAGTTCAGAAACTTGTAGTCGCGACCAATAAGACGAATCTCTTAATTTAAACAATAAGTTATATTTATCCATTTTTTTAACATGGATGACATGATTTATACAGTAAAACTTAAACTAAAAGCAGTAGCTTTGGAGACTATTCACGATCTGTACCCAGATGAGGACTGGCTTCACTTGTTTACGGACGGCTCCATGATGACTGACCGTATTAATGCTGGCGCTGGAGTCTACAGCAAGCTCTTCTCTTTTTACACTCCTGTCGGAAAATATAAAACAACCTATGATGCGGAGATTTTAGCAATTCAGATCGCCTTCTCACAACTCCAATGTCAAAGTGAAAATTTTTCAAGGGCTGTTATACTATCAGATTCCAGGGCTGCCCTCCTAACCATTGCTTCATCTGAGGCACCGACGTCAGTCGATATTTTAAATATTCGTCTGGCTCTTAATGATCTAATTGAAAACCATAGAGAGGTTGCGTTGCAATGGGTGCCAGCGCACTGCGGACTCCTGGGAAATGAGGCAGCTGATTCTCTGGCAAATAAGGCAACCGAAATTGCACAAATAACAGATAAACCAATCCCTTTCAATACCGCCAAACGTTTAGTTAAAAAATCTATTAGAGTGAACTTTTGGAATAACATAAAGGAGGCAAATAAAGACAAGAAATGGATCGAGGAAATCACTAATATTCCGCTATGGCCAAGAGTCCAATCTGTTCCCATTTTCCGTCTAACTACTGGCCACGATTGTCTCTCCAAGCATCTATACCATATAAAACTGCTTTCACGTCCTCTCTGCCAATTTTGTAACATTCGTGAGGAAATGGATGTGAACCATTTGGTTTACTGCGCTGCACTGGTCTCGGGACACTTGTGGAAAAAATGCTGGAGAGCTCGGCACAAGATGATTGATTTATAGACTTACTGTAGTTCAGTTTTGTTGCTTGTTCTTGTTCTATTGTGTTTTTATGTCTACAGTTGTCTTATATTCTGCCATTAGAAATAAAAAATAAAAAATAAAAAATAAAAATAAAAATAAAAATAAACATCAATGACGGTTGTTTACTAGGCAACTGAGCCACTCCAAAATCTATATTCCTGTAGGCATGATTGAGCTTTCATAAACTTCACGAGCGACTTGCCATGTGATCAAAATGTCTGTAGCCATTGGCTGAACCCATGACTCTGATGTCAGAGGTCATGTGATCTCTTGTGTAAGGTGCGACAATTTGGAATTTTCGAAGGGGCGCTACGCAGCTGCCTTTGTTCTTTAAATCGGAAACGAAATTCATCTACGCCCAAAGAAATTTAGAAGAATTTTGAATCTTGAAAGGGATTTAGGGTTTTTTATGTTATATATATATATATATATATATATATATATATATATATATATATATATATGACGGGCGTCGTTCTACACCCGTTCACTAAATTAGTATTGCAGTCTTCTTAGGTGCAGTTCGTGGCACTGATGTAAGGCAGGTGCAAACATTGATAACATACTATGGTCCAAAATAACTAAATTTTATTTATTCCAAGTTCTTGAAAACCATCGCTCCAACGTTCGCCTCTCTAAATGTTCGCCATTTCTCAAACCCCGTGGACCCCGCTAGCGCACGTGTACTATCAACGAGTTTATCCCGCGCTCTGCGTAATTCTAAGTATTCATTAACGTGTCTACCCTTATGACGCATGCGCAAAGCACCACCTGGAAAATTCTAGAAGCATTTGTTTTTGCGCCAAACCCTGTACGTGTATCTAAAAATAAATTTCCTCCATGGAACTTCAGTATCGCGAATCGTTGGTCAAGTAACGAAACGGGGGAAAAACCCTTTTTCCCGACGCGTTTTACCAATGATTTTCATATTAGATTTCGCTATTTTTAAGCCCCCTATAATTTTCAGTTAATGTTTTGACATATATATATATATATATATATATATTTAAATTTGGTTAACTTGAGCTTGACAGCTTCAATTCTGTATCTGTACTTGAGTAACGTTACCGTCATATTTATTTATAACAACTGTTACAAACTATTTCTCTTTTGTGTTGAAGGATTATAGGCAAAGTAAATTTGAGAGCCCGTAGGAGTCTTGCTAATGACAATACGTGGAATAATTCAAACTTGGACTGTGGTGTACTGGAGCAGCAGAGTTCAAGTTATTTATTTAGCTAATGTTTCCTGACTGAATTAGTCTCCAGAAGTTCCATAGATGAAATTCCAAAAAATTGATTAAATATCCAATTCTAAAAAAATATTTCTGACAAGATTCCTTTTCTTACAGGAACCATATTTTATAAAATAACATTAAGGGTATCCACAGTTTTTACTCTTGAAAATTAAACTCCTTACGATGTCGTCGTAAACTCTTCATATTCGCTTAGATCTTCCTGCTTCAATTACACCGATGACCTAAGTGACTTCTTCCACTTTGTTGCTTCCACTTTGTTGGAGCAACCCTTTTCTTCCACTTCAACAGTTCATATTATCTTTAACTTCCATATATATCATTTTATGTTTTTTTGAAAAATTCTTGCATTTTATCAGGAATTACATTTTTATAGCTACTTTTTTTCGAGAGAGAATAGGAAATGGACTTGAATAATTAGAACATAAAGATTGCACTAAAAGAGTTTGCAATTGCAAGAAAAACTCTACTCGCAAAATAACAAGTTAGCAACCACAGATAAGGAAATACCTCATGCTTTTATCCTTTACAGTGGTTGGGATGCAACATTTTGATCTAATATCCAAAGAAATAAATAGTGAATTTTAGAAGCTCCGCGTAATTTCTTACTCGTTAACTGTACCGAGATCAATACAAAAATCTATAGAACTGATGAAAAAGAAATTGTGTTGTAAGAATGATGTTTTTATATTGTTACTCTGAGAAATATTACAGAGGGAAAATATTTGTCCCAAGAACGGAATAATTGATTTATCATTACTATCTTTAATAAATTAATTCCCTATATGCACGCACATGCTCGCAAATCCACACACCCACCCATACATGTTCACGCGTATCACAATACTTTATCATTTCTCACAAATATTTATCCTTTTTCTATAGTTGTTTCAGTCCAAAAAAGAGTAAGTATAACAAGATAAACTATGTTCTCCAACATACCATTGAATAAATAGAATTGATTTTTAGTTTAATTATTTCTTGAGCTTTTGCTTCAATGGTTTCGTTTGGATTGTTTGATTCTCGGGACTGTGTTTTCTTTACCTTTACTTTTCTTTTCTAGCATAAAAATACGAAA